>DWKW01001419.1:0-12750 GCA_018250115.1 Doberes anticus | reverse complement strand
TCTGCCCTGCTGGGAATCGAACCCAGGACCCTGCCATCGACAGACCGAACATTGCCCACGGCGCCATACGGGTCGTCCATACTCACAAAGTTAACATTTATCATTGAAAAATTCAAATACCTGTAAATTGTAATACTGGTTAGTTTTTTAAAAACATTTTCAATGTACGTATGGCATTGTTACAATTTTATAATAATATACATAGATAAGCCAACCAAACCATAGACAATAGCGTTAGGGTGGGAATTTCTTATAAGCAGATGCAGTTTTATAATAGTATTTTATATAGGTACAACTTGTTTTACAGCGTATTAAATTTAAATGTGAATATGAAACAGTGATATTTTTTAAAAAGCTTTTTTTTTAGCTGGTATATTGCTGTTTCTCCTGTAGCTGTTCAGTAAACTGACATTGTTGTTCCATTATGTAACTTATTCGTTCATTTGGAATTTTCTTTGCAAAACAAAGTAGTATACTTATTTTATATTAAAAACATTAACTCTTGCTTAGTTACAAGTATTTGCTTAAGTTGCTTAGTGATGGTGGTAGAATCTTTGCCGAAGGCTCGCCTGCGGCAGCAACTGCGGAAGCAATGTGAAACCGCTGTGCTTCGGTTGAGATTGGATGTGGATATCCATGGGCTGTAGTGACAACTTAACATCAGCTGGCCTGTATACCGTTTGTTATTTTGTTAACATAAAAAACGTAATACGAAAGCCGAAAAAGAATCATCATCACGTAACAATAGAACTAATAATTGAAGTAATGAACTCGGTTCTTATTAACCTTAAAGGCCGACTTGAAAACGTCCACAAAATCGATTGCATTATCGATTGTACATCCATATTGTATTATCGATTTCGTTTGAAGCACCGAAAGTAAATTTGACTTGCGGTCAACCACGCTCTGACCTATTGGCCGTAATACGGTTTTTGCGATACTCCATCGAATGAGCGGTCTAGTCTATCTGGCGAACAGTTATACAGTTATTAATCTGTCTGCCGAAATCGTATTCGAACAATTGAGACGTAAAACGGTGAATTAGATTATTTTGAGTTAATACTCAAAATAATCTAATTCACCGTAATAATCTAATTCGCTCGCGTGATATAATTATCACGCGAGCGAATTTGCCCGGACACACTTGAGCTGGAGCTAAATGCAATCCACTAGGCTATCACTGCTTCATTTAATAGTATATGTTTTGAAAAATATGGATCCATCGTAGATGATATGTATGTAGCTGTCAATTCGGCCATTTCAACCACTCTTATTTTTACTCCAACTTTTATTTTGATGCAAACCACCAAATAAATAATTTGTGAAATCTTCCTTCCTGAGAATTCCGACTGGCGCTACCATCGGGTCTGTCTATACATCATTTTATTAAGATTATGAATGGATTGGTTACTGTCATCAAAAGAAAGAGTTACAGGCAATTTAAATGACCGTCACTTTCGATTTTCGCCATCGCACATCATCGCTTCTACGCCTACAAAAACAGATCGCCTGAAGCTATAATGTCTTACGCTTCCAGAGAAGCGATTTTTATTGTTAAACTTAAACTTATTGGCTTGGTAAATGAGTTTGTTGACTCTGAGGCGTAGGTTGCTTTGACTCTAACTCATTATTTTAATGTCTCCAGATCATTCACCCGTTAATTATAACTTAATTCAAGTTGGAAATACTAAGTTGGCACGTTTTAACAGTGGTTTAGGATTCTAATAATATATGGAATAGCTGATTTTCGCGAAACATGTATATTTATATCTTATTTTTCTTAATGTATATTAGCATGTACTTATCTTTACAGCGACACTGACTGTGATATCAGGTCTATTGAGGTACATTTATTATTAAAAAGAAATAACTAATTGCCTGAGTCAACTTACATGCTTACATAAAATTCTTTATTAGTTCTTAATTAAAGAGAAGATGTAATGGTTAGGTAACATACTAACTAATATTAGCTAACAATGTCGTAATTCGTAACTGTCCTTGTAGTGTTAATCGACTTGGGATTTTAATATGTTTTACTTATGCAAATGAGAAGTGCTTTTGTTTGTTCGAGGTATTTAAATCTTTGTAGTTTCGCCGCAGCGGTTAAGTCTAGGCGTAGGTTATGTAAGAAATTATCATGCGTAGAGGTATTATGTAAACGTTGCCTGAATAAGATTATCAAAAAATGTATATTCATGATGGAACCTACTCATGTAAAATAATATTAAAGATATTATTTAAGGTACAAACTTTACAGACCTATGATGACTTTTTGGGCCCAGTGTTCCCGCGAAGCATCCAAAGGAATTCGGGCACCGAGGCTAAGACCTTTGCTCGGACATATTCTTAAGGTACAAAAGTCCCAGCTAAAATTATTTACTGCATTAATATCACCGCATTGTTTATGTATTTACTAGGGTTAAACTTAAAAACCCCTACATTTTTTTAATTTATAATTTCCATATTTAATGGCTTAAGATTTTCAAATGTGAAGTGATTGAAAATTTTACAATAAAATATTTGATCGCAAAACTCGAATATGCAGTAATATACCTACTCATAAAAAAATATCATATTTGACAAATTGTCCTCATTCCTTTTGAAGTCGGCATGAGTACGTTAAGTTTGAGTTACGAGTACGTTAATCATTTCACATGGTAATTAAAACTTATACAACTTGTCATATTTCCTATATGATTACATTAGCGGTATTGTAATCTCGCTACCATCTTTAGAAGGAATCGTGACATGAGTCCGTCTACAAACAGCTTTCCAAACCTCGGTTTTCTTAAATTTAAAAAAGTTTGCTAATTGTATTCTAAATCGTCAGTTGGTGATTATGTGCGCGGAGTCATAGGTCGAAGCTCATTATAGAAACTTTGACATAAACATTATTTGAAAGAATTTCTCATACATACATTGCTAAATAGGTATGCAAGTTTGGTGATAAAGTTCCTGAGTTTCTAAATATGTAGGAATAATTCACTATTGCGACTGAGATGCATTCAAATTAAATATTTATAATGTGGCCCTCTATTATATAGTAAGCCAGCTTTTAACGGTTATTTTAGAAGTGAATTTTCTTATAGGCAATTTCTACCTATTTTTGTCTACTCTGCGTACTCACTAAATCTACGTCGTCGTTCAACTAGCGTATATAGAGAAGCCCTGAAGTCCTCCTATGCTGTTCAGCAAAAACAGAATTTTTGTAGTTTTCAAATTATCACAACATATTCACATTTAAAAATAACAGCAAATTGGTGAACACTTCTCAGAACCATCGAATATATGAATAATCGAGGCCAACGATATTAGCACTTGCACCACGCTTCCTGTAGAAAGTTTAAACATAAGAAAGGTAAATAGCGAACCTACTCGCTAATAACGCCATCTATGACTATGGACGTGCGGCCGCTGCGGCTTGCGATTGCGGCGCACACGGCTCTTATCATTGTAAAAATCAAACTTTTTAGACTAAAACGCTGATGTATGGAAGTGTCCAGATAGTCCCAGGTAAGGTAATTCGAACCCTTTAGGTTTGATTTAGGAGACGTCTAAATAGTTGATATATTTGGATTTTCAAAAATTTATTTATTGTTACGGCCTCATTAGAATTTGAAAAAAGTACTTATAGATGTGGGTTATCATTTTGATATTATTTTATGATATTCCTTTCTGCTCGATGCAGCTGTGAACAGATATTGAAGTAAATAGTAGTTGTGAAAAGTCCCTACGCTAAGACTTTCACGAGTCGCAATAATCGCATGACGCAGGTACTGCATGCCATGAGGTCACAGACACGAAGTCGTACCGTAGCTATTATTGTGTGATGAAGAGATTATCATGCTTATGGTAATTAAAGATTGACCTTTAGTACCTATATTTAGGTACTTACATCTTTACTTTATTGTACGAATTGTGAGGGGCTGTCTCCTGATAATTGTTCTGTTAAATACTGTATTTGAATGTATTGAATACGAGTGTAGATGGTAAGATTCTACGTTTTACCTAAAAATAATACTTGTGGTACGTTTGATTGATACGTACGTTTGGTGGTGGTTGATTTGCTACCATGCTGACTACCATGTCTGAACAGGAAATTTAGACAATTTAATTGCAAGTAGACGTGCTTCCTGTGTCATACACAAGAGGTTACTTTCTTGTTTCATTCTTGGACACTTTTCTGTCTAATCCTGAAGATCTATGTTTTAGCAATCTGAGAGTTAATATAAGCTTATACGATAGTGGGACTTTAAACTTAAACCTCTTTTAAGGGTTCTAGCAACCCCCGAAAATCTGTAACCCGAGATGTCGCGGGCGAAAGACTAGCACAGTTATCTTCTTTTTTAATAGGATTTAACTAATCTATAATTTAACTAATAATTGTTTAATTTCTTCTAATTCAATGAAGCCGAAACATAAATTTTTAAATAAAACTACAAAAAATCTCTAATAAAATATTAAAACTATATTTTAATAACTGCTCAGCAAAAGTTCATAATTAATTCAATAGTGCAATAATTACCAAGACATCTTGCACGCTAGTCTATGTTTAAAAATCTATCAAGCACTACACAGTTTAATGGTTGTTTAAAAACAATCAAGTAACATAAATCACTTAGCGCGGACGGGGAACAATTAAGAGGAAATAGCAGGCTATTTTCTAGATACCGACTCGTTTGATACGGATCTTTCAATCTCTTGTTCCGAAGATCGATGATCCGATCCGATCCGATCATTATATTTGATCAGCCTGATCATTACGTTTGTGGTCGTGTGCTTTAGAGTTTAATGATTTCCTTGACAATTGATTCGTTTAAGAAATCTTAAGGCAGGGATATAGCCGATGTCTGTGTAATATTATAAAATGGTAACGCGGCATGGATTATTTGTTTGATTTTTTGCCGGTTTGTCTGTATGTCTGTCTGCATGTTTATTCTGTACGTTATTTTGTATGCTTCTTGTACTTAGTAACTTTCTAGTGTCTGCCAGTGAAAAAATAACAATAACATTTTGATTGACCTCCCACGTATGCGCATGCATACTACAATTATGTCAAGTTATATATCGGGTTAGTAGTTAGGTTAAGAATCTCGACCCCCCGTTCCGTTGGGTCGGGGTTCAAGTCCCGACACAAACCTCTAATTTTTCGAAATTGTTATTTATAATGATTCCTTAACTAAGCATATTAGAAATTAACGATCACTCGCTTTAACGGTGAAAGAAAACATCGCGAGGAATCTAATGTACGAGGATCGGAATCACTTCGCAATCCGCACTTGGATAGCATGGTGAACTTTGGCCTAAAACTTCTTATCTCTGAAAGGAGAGTGTGCCCAGTAGTGGGACACTAATGGCACTGGCACGGGTTTATTCAGAAAAAATATGTACAAAGATCTCGTTCAAAATTCGATAAGTTTGTTATTGACGATCTATACTCAAGATTATTTGTAGCAACCTGTATCTATATCACCCTGTTTTTCGACTAGGACACCTTTGTGACGACGCATCCGCTGTCCGCCCTACTGGAGAACTGGGTTGCAGACTACGACAATGTAATACGATTGTAATCTTAGAGTGTAACAAACCTTTGCCCAGTATTTCTAGAGTTTCAAAGAATAGTTCCCAATTGTACCGTTATCAATTAGTATTGCAATACTGCATGCAACTCACAGTGCATCCTTCCGTTCTTCAAAAAAGCCGACTCAATTTGCATGTGTTTGCGATTTTATGCTAAACACGTTTGTTTCATTCAAAATTGCAGCAGGAAAGCTTTCTTAGGACACGAACTGCGCGATTTTTTTTAATTTCCTTTTTGCGTCGTACCTCTTGTCATACATACATAAAGAGGTAAATGACGCTTCACAGTCATAGCCCCATACTAGGACACACTGTATCGTGGGTGTCATGGACACATACAGAAACAACCACACCAACACCATACCAGGTACAGATGTCCAAATTCGTACCTAATTCAAATTTCTGCCTCCTTAGGAATCGAATTCAGAACATTGCGAATGGGAGACCGGCATATTGACCACGGTGCCATATGCATAATTATATGGGTCGTCAATTATGTATAGTCTTAAATATCATTCCATTTTTGTATACGATTGATCATATTATTATCTTTTCATTTCATTTATGTTGTTACATTTTCATTGCGTTGTTCGGGTTTTATTTTGTAAAATAGCACAAAATAGGAAAACAGTTAACGTAACACATTACACATGTAGGCCTCCTACTTTAGTTTGCGTTCATGATATTATTACGTATGAATAGACTTGTTATTGTTGCATCGGTCTTGTTAGCGTAACTAATTTGTTCTCTCATTTGTAACGCGTCGAATTCAATCGTCGCAGGTTTTATTTATGCAATATATTTGTTTGTCGTATGCGGTGTCGCCTTCGGCGTTATAGCTACTAACAAGCTGGACATAACATGTTACGGAAATTGGACATTTATTAAGTTAACTCAAAACTGACGCGAACGCGAACCAACCTTTACAGTTCACTGTTCAATTGTTGAATTGTGACTTAAGCTGTCACAAGAAGCTGTTTAAGAATTCCCTAAGTTGGAATACCTCCTCCAGTATATTCTGTTACACCCTACAAACCGAAACACAGCAATGCTCACACAGCTGCTTTATGGCACAAATAGGTGTAGTGGTGGTGCCGCCGCAGACGAGCCTTCGACTGTTAAATTGTTAAATTGTGACAGCTTAGTGGTTAAGAATTCCCACCTCTCAATCCAGTGGGTCGGGGTTCGAATGCCGGCTGATTTTTATAAGTAAAGTGCGTATTAGAAATTACTGACAAGTGATCATACTTTAACTATTAAGTTAAACATTGTGAAGAAACCTGCATGCCTGAGACTTCTCCATAATGTTCTCCTAGGCATGTAAAGTGCGCAAATTCACCCTTGACCAGGGTGGTGGTCTATAGCCTAAACCCTCGATGCTTAAAGGATCCTACAGTGGGACTGTTGACGATGATGGTCAACTGTGCTTGTGTTTATAAATAAACATCAAATATCGTTTAACCGATTAAAAAACCTTATATACTAATATTGTCTGGCATGATGCTTATAGGTAAACATTAAAAGGGGAAAGATAAAAAAAGAAGAACTCTAGCTCCAGAAATATATCATCCACTTAAACAAACAAAGGCATCCTTATCGCCGATTGAACTTACTACATAACTACGTACGTACGTATCTAGGTACCTTCAATGACAACTCGCAAACAAGAAAATTCATCAAACATACGCAATTTATGCGCGGACGAGCTCGCTATGTCAAAATTATCGGCGATCTCAAGCCTACTCTGCGCGATTTATTGTTCCACTAGTCACTGCACCTACGCTAAGCAGATCGGTTTAATAAATCTCCCAATGTTATATGTTTTATTATAATTATTGACTACTTTTGGAAAAACGTTTTTTTTTTTAATTATAAAGGTGTAGCAAACGAGCACGCAGACCATCTGATGTTGAGCGGTCACTGCAGCCCATGGACATCTTCATCCAACCTTAATTAGAACGGATCGCATATACTCGGACGTATGTACGAGTATATGCGTTACTGTTCCAGAGGGCCAAGTTGAAATGCCTCCTGTCCAGTGCATTATGTGTAACCACAACCTTCCAACCGTAACATAGTAGTGGTTACATAGCTTCTTTACGTCAAAAATAGGTACAGCGGTGGTGCCGCCGCAGGAGAGCCTTCGACATAAGTCTACTCTATAAAACCGTATTTGCTGAAATTAGGAAAATATAAATAATAAGAAAAATATTTCAGATCGACATTCAAAATGTCAGAGCTTTGTTAAGGTTAGCTGTAATGCGTGAGGCAATGATTTATCTCAACGATTCCTTTGAATATAAGTTTTTTTTAACTGTACAAACACCATTGAACGCCGAACATCATTCATTGCCTGGCTTTTAAGAATATATTAAATAAAAGGTTTTTCATTACCCAGCAAAATAGTTTTCACTATCTGTTTTATTTACTTGGTAGTCGATGTAAATACAAATATATAGTATAATAGTCGCTGATCTACTTTAATATATTTTGAACTGTATGTTTACCTACTTAATAGGGCTATTGTAATTAATTACACTTTAAAACATAAAGAATTGATTCAAATAAAAACGTCATTAAAGATCCAAATACGTAAATCATAGTTTACAATTCTACCGTCGCGATATTTCTCGATAAACTTAAATTATGTGGCTATTAGAATATATGGCTTTTGAGCTTCTAACATGGTATAAAAAAGGAATGGCTTGTAGTTGGGACACACTTGCTCCTGAGTTTTTCATTTGCACTGATCACAAGGACAATCTTACGTTTCTATCGCAGACAATAAGTACATAGTATTGGAGTATACAGTTCTTCTTTAAACGGTTTTTCATACATGCTGACAACTTTTTCGTATCCCTTACTGAGGAGTCAGCTTACAACAGGAATATGTTTGAAGAAAATTTTATCGTTTCCGTACCGCCCAGAATTTTATTTCAATTTCATTTCGTATGTTGGTGAGGACCGCTGCAAGACATGAAGATATCAAGAAACTAAGTGTGATCTAGTCTACACCATGTTTTGCCAATATGATCAATCAGTGATCAAAGAGTAATAAAAGTAACAACAGTACAGGAATTTCTTCAATATACATTTTCTTCGTTATTCCATTTGTATTTAAAAATAGTCAAAATAAGCATCGCTGTTGCGCTTCTACACGAAATATAGCTTTGATAATTCTACCTAATGTGTGATCTATGGTTTCATACAACGGGATTATATCAATAGAGTATTTGTACAATCCTTAGTTGGATGTAAATGTGACGGATTGTCAACCGATATGTTGCCAAGATTAATATGATGTACGTAGCCTTTGATCTGGGAATCTGACAGACAACAGTTTGTCCTCTTCTGCGATTCCTATTTAAGATATTTCAGCGTTTCTGTCAAGTTAGTATGGATCCCATTATGGAACCTATTCATCAGTGATAAAAGCTTAAATGATTACTAGTAGATATTTGGTATCGTTCTTGTTTTTCGTGTAGTTAATCCTTTGAGGAAAATATTTTTTTTAGTTAGGCCGATTATACTGCAATGATAAATAGGCAACAATGTCTGATTTCCAACTTGAAGATCCTTTAATAACGGAAGAGTGTTAGATCTTTAAAGACTGCTTATATAAGATAACTACTATGGATCTTGTTTTTTTCCCCGTTAAGGGTCTCGTTCTCTATGCTGCTAAGCATCCTGCTCAAAGCATCTACATTTGTATTGTGTTCATTCCCGAAGACATTCATATTTGTAGTCGAATATATATACACTAGTACGTTTATTTCATTGTCACGTCCACCCGTACTTCTTAAACATGATATAATATATCCATCTAATATATTACTATTAAACCGACACCGAACAGTATCAAGATAGGAACAGGTTGTAGCAAATTATGGGTGTCGTTCGCCGATGCCGTCTTCCGATAATTTATAGCTGCTTTCTAAACCCTAGGGTTAATTTCTATAGTTATATAGTGCATTAAGTTTCATTATAGATTCTATGCTAGTATTATACAATTTTCCTATATAAGCATTACGCTGTTGCTTTTGTAGCTGATTTGTTGTTCTTTAGGCAAGATAAGAAAACGGTAAAACCGAATTGATTAGATCAGTCTTATTTCAATAATGATAGTTTTTATAGTATGACAGTTTGTGTGTAATTGGTATTATGGAATACGTTATAGAATCACATTTGATATAATGGACGATAATATCATTGTTATCAGCTAAAATGTACCAAGTGTCTTTATGTATCAGTTTTGCAAGCAGTTTAACTGGTAGCTGAAACCTGTCACTCTACATTTATTTTATAAGAGACCGAATATTAATCCACAAATTTGAAATTTATGTACCTAAGCTCGAATTATAAAACCTCAACCATAGAATAGATATCAAATAGAAATGTCTTTCACAGTACCTGCCGGTAATTAGAAACTTGTACTCTGTATATTTCGAAGTTAAATTGATTGGATACTGTTTCCGTTTACACTTTATAACGGAGCTATAATACCATAGAGTAACCACTAAAAATATATTGGCATCACAATGGCAAGCTGCCTCTCCTGGTCAATATAAATACATCGATTTTGAATGCTGTACATTGGATGCAGTTTTTAGCCGTAGAATCTCTCCAATGACTGCACAACTTATGACTCTATTAAAACTGTTGGGTAGCTTATTTCTACCCAAAGTTCGAAACTGGGCATGCAACAAATCTGATTACTGATCTAGGAATCTATGGGCTACTTAGAAGATAGCACAGGATATCCGAGTTTTTATTGTTACACAGCAGTCTAAGCAAACAAAATATTCATTTGAAGTTCACCATTGAGTTTTTTGCATAAGGTCAAAAAGCTGCGTTTGCATATCTTTAAATACATTTGAATAGAAACCGGCTAAATTATGCTTACATGCCATTTCTGTTCTTTGTCTAGTCAGTTACCCCAACAGCACAGAAAATGCCAAATCGTGATTAACTCAGTCACAATCGGACACAAACTCATTACGTTGCAATACAAATGAATTATTATTTCACTTCAGGCACAATTACAATCCAATATTTTGATTTATGTAATAAGTACGTTATTAATGTCCGAATGTTAATATACTTCATTAGTTTCCATTTGTGCGTCTAAAACCTTTACAGTTGGCACAATATTGCACCGTGGGATTACTCATGTTGGTATTGTAGAAGATCAATCAATTAAATTAATATACGCTTTGTAAAATTATGACTTTTGTTCAATAGCTATAATTAAACAAAAGTGTTAATTGTAGTTCTTATACCATATTGCATGGCATAAACGTGGCATTTAATATGAACATATCATATTATTATGTAGAATCAACTAATGCACTGATGTCGGTTACGTAATATTATTGCTGCTCGTTTTGTAGATAATAACATTTATATATTAGATATTTGACTAAAGCTTTTCGTAAATTGATGCTGATGTTGAAAAACATTTAATTTAATTAATTTCAAGTCAGTGCACCACAGAATATGAAATTGTGTAACCTTTGGAGACTTAGATTGAATTATCATTATTATAAGTAAATGTAACATATTATTGTCGCTTCTATTCAAGTAAATATAACAAAATATAAAAAAATATGTTTGGTAGAAAAAAATAATTAACATTTTATGCAGGGTTTTAAAAAAAACACGGATTTTTAACTACAGTTTTTAGTAAACTAGTAGATGTAGTTTGATCCACGATACTGGTCAAACTTGCAGGCGTTGTCATAACATGAATACGCGATCATTGTGCTAATAAGCAATGGTGTAATGGGATGGTCGCATCGTCATCATGAACGAGTGGGTTAGCTCCTGCCTGCTCTCACTTTAACCCGCCACTTACTGCAAGTGCGCCCCGCGACTATCGCGCGAATGTCAAATATTATGCCACGTGTTAGAAATGGGTATGTTTCATCAAGTATTCGTATGGACTAAGTGAGAGTAAACTAGCAATCAATCATTGTAGTCGCCCGATGTTAATAGAAATGTAAATTAGGATACATGTAAGACACCTTTATTTTGATCCTGGGACCAAAGACGTTACTTATGTGCTACGTGTTGTGTTACGTGCTAAAACTGTTATATACAACTCGTTACCGTTCCACTATGCGCGAGTCTCCTTTTCGATGTAAGGGTTTAGGCCATAGTCCACCACGTTGACAAAGTGCGGATTGGCGGACTTCACAGGCCTTTGAGAATATTATGGCGAAATATCATGCATTCAGGTTTCCTTAAGATTTACCTTTACCTTTAAAGCAAGTGATAATTAATTTCTAAGTCGCACATAAGTTCGAAAAATCATGTTGCGTGTCGGGATTCGAACCCCGACCTATCAGAGTGTGAGGTCGGAATTCTTACCCACTAGGTTTTTTTTATCAGCAGCCTATTAGGTACCCATTAGTAGAAAACCTATTGAATTTAAGTAAGAAATAATTTTTATTTGAATGCTTGAAAGATTTTAAAAACATATCAACAATTCGTAGCCTAAACACTATGTGTTCGTGTTGAACCAAAATTACAGGACGCGTTGAGTGCAATAATAGCGTAGCTACCTGTTCCGTAGATAATGAGGTACAGCAGCTCTGTAGGAATGCAGTCAACTAGGCACTCGGCTAGTGTACTATCACCACATGCTTGCGGACGATGACCTCCGAAAGTTTGAAACACTCGACTGACTTATTGCTATATAATGTAGGATAGTAAGCGAAATATTTGTAAAATTTCTTACTTAACTTAAAACTGACAGCGTGTACTTGTAATTTGTTTGAGCGACAGCTGTAATAGTGTAGGAGAAACCAATAGCGGTTACAGTAGTTGTACGTACTGTATAATATACTGAGGTTGGTATTGAAATTTAATAATATTGATAAAGATGATCCGCCAATCCGCACTTGGCCAGCGTGGTGGACTATGGCCTAAACTCTTTCATCTCTGAGAGAAGACTCGTCCCAGCAGTGGGACAATAATGGGTTAATGATGATAGGTGGTGATTAGTCTTATGTTGACGGTACACCTGCGGCGGCACCACCGCTGCACCCATTTCTGTCGAAAACCAAAAATGTGAGAACTGCTGTGTTTCGGTTTGAAGGGTGTGGTTAGGTAGAAAAGACTAGGCAGAACTAGGCAGAATTCCAACTTAGTCCCTAGTAGCAACGCATC
>DWKW01001418.1:0-12750 GCA_018250115.1 Doberes anticus | reverse complement strand
AGAATAGCAAACGAGCGTGCAGGCCACCTGATGTTAAGTGGTCTCTGCAGCCCATGAACATCCACACCTGAGGTTGTATGTGGATGCGTTACTACACCTGAGGACTACGTTGGAATGCTTCCCGTCCAGCGTCGTCTGCCTAACTACACCCTTCAAGCCGAAACACAGCAGTTCTCACACTGTTGCTTTACAGCATAAATAGGTGCAGCGGTGGGCCGCCGCAGGCGAGCCTTCGACATAAGACTCTACCACCATCAAATCTTTGTGTTAAAGGCAATCGTTGTCTACATAAAATTACACTGAGAAGTAGCAAAGTAGCAAGTTTAATTTGATAGTAATTCACATCTCTAACTCAAATAATCCCCGACAGATTTCATATATGTATAACTTAACGTATAATTTGTGAATTTGTAAATTAACCTTAACATATAGATAAATGTCTTCGCAGACCTTTTTATAGATCTTATTAAGATCTACAACTTTTCGATAGAAGGTATTCGTATAGCTCTCACCGTTAAGGCATCGTTCGTAAGAAACGCTTTCGATCGACCGTTTTTTCGTCGACTCACATCGCAAAATAGATCTGCACCAAAATCCCTTTGATTTAAACGGAATAATATACAACCTATGGTCCCTTCTAAATATTGGTAAAATATTTCTTTGAATTGGAACTTACATCTTTACTTGTTTGTAATCGTCATCAACCCCTTGTTGTTCCACAGCTGGGCGCGGGTCTTCTTTCGGAGATGAGAGAGTTTATGACATAGTCAACCAAGCTGGCCAATTACGGATTGACTGACTTCACATGCCTTTGAGAAGGTTTTGAAGAACTCTCAGGCGCATAGGTTTCCTCACAATGTTTTCCTTCACCGTTAAAGTTTATAATAATTGTTTATAAATCCTATTGGTTGCTGTTGTCGATGCATATTTCAATTTTATATGATTATCCTTTGCCAGTTTTACGTTATCAATATCAGATTAGTGTAATTTTGGTATCCACAATAGGCTCGTGAATTTATTGATTTCCGCATGACAGGTAATTAACGGGAGCATGTTAGGTAAATTGAGTAATTATACATCCCGTTCCCAAACTGCAATTATTACAACCCGCATTAACCTATCGCACGCCAAACAGGTAATTACGGTCATCAAAGATATGTTTAACGGACATATTTAGCTGATACTGTACTGATCATAATAGCTTCTAAAATAACCTGTTCCTTTTTATTAACATGTAAGAGATAAAAATGGTTACTATAAGGTAAGCCCCTTAAGTGACGTAGGAATGCCTTCGCAGACTTTCTGTAGAACTTTTTATGACCTACAATTCTTAAGTACATAATTTTTATGCATTTCATAAGGCTTACCCAGTGTAAATAATGTAATCCGAGTATGTTTTTTTTAGCATTAGGAAGCGCATTTTCTACTACTTATAAATTTAAAATGACATTACGTATAAAGCTTCCGGAACAACAGATAGATACCGATAGCGAAATTTATACCATTTAATTGACAGAAGATCATTTTCATCTTAATCTAATTTGATGTCTGCAGTTGATCTAGATTCCAATAGAAGTAAAGGACCACTTAAAGTGTCCGCTTTTTTCTAAGCTATCAAAGAAACTGGAGTGGAGAGCAATAAAATAACTATAGAATCCTCTAAGAAAACAGCAAGTGAATAGAAGGGCCTTTTAAATATCTGCACTGAACCACAATTTTAGTTGGGAGGTGTTATTAAGTTGGAACGATGGACGCTTAAAAGCTTTTAAGCAATGGCCGAGTTCGTGGGATTCTTAATTTGTAGAATGTTCTACCTTATCAAAGGTTTTATGATAGCGTTCACAGACACTTGACATCTCGAATCGAATAATCTTTACATTTGGTATGTAAAAATTAAGCTCAAAGTTAGGTAAATGTTTAGGATCCTGCCACCCAGCACCAAATTAATACTTGGTTACAATGAAATAAAATCGCCATTAAACAGCAATGAAATATACATAGAACAAAAACTTCGTAATAAGGAAAATGCAGATTTATTTAAAAGAAATACGATGTGTTTTTCTTAGAAAATCCGTTGCGACATTTTTGTAAATAATGGCACTGTCACATAAGTAACTCAGTGTATAAATCGATGAATTATTTGTTCCACTTACATTCAACTTAAACTGATTTTTGTTAAACATTTTACTTTGAATTCATTTAATTCATAAGATATAAATATTACGTAACCATTTCCGTATAAAAGCAAGCTTTTTCAATTGATGCATTTCCGAGAATACGTAAGATGGAGAGAATTGGCTTCGTTAGACATCGGCAACGTAGCAATAAGACGATTTCCTTAGCTTCAACTAATTTACTTTCCTCATCAAAGAAAATTCGGCTTTAGTTATCGTATCACCGCTCCACAAATACCCAGCAATTAAAACTTTGATGCTAAAGCTAACCTTTCACAAGGTTATAATGCAATTGGAAGACAAGTAGACAAAATTGATGAGCTTTCTTCAGTCTTAATAACTTCAGGATAATCCATCACAAACTTTGCAATTATAGAAGATAGAAAGAACATTTAGAGCTCAGTAATAATGCCTCGGTTGACTGCATGACGAAAGGGGATTAGACGTCTTGCAGAGTGGTGCTGCAAAAAACGTTCAATTTCCTGTGTTCTTAAAAGAAAACCAAACCTATTTTCCCATTTAGAAGTGCAAGTCGCATTTCGCCACTCTTTTGAAGCGCGATCAACGTAGAGTATTGACAGCCTTTGATAGGGCAAAGAGAAACATGTCAGGTGCAGCAACCAACCACATACGTTAGTTCCTTCGTAAATTTTAATTAAAAATATATAAAGCCGATAGTAAACGAATATTTTATAATATAGTCAGAGAAAGTATCCAAAGTTAATTTTACGTAATCTGCGCTGAATAATAATAGCACACAGCAATTTCTGACACCACATTTCTGAAACAATTTTAATAATAATGTAAATATAGTGTTGTTTTAGAAAAAATAATACGGTTTATGTAACAAACACTTTTGTGACAAAACCTCTACAAGTGATCGAAGATCTAACTGATATCGAGTATTTAGAGGTTTATGTAAACAAAACGATTTTTTTCTTCTTAAATTTTTGACGTTCATTTGACCCGCTGTGTTGTGGCGCATCAAGTTTTGCCATGGATGTTCGAAGCTAACCGAACCATATGATACCATTTTGCGAGTCCCTATTTGAAAACATATAGGGACAAAATGACACTGAAAAAGAATCACAGCAGAAATTTTACACAAAAATTAAGTTTTTAGCGAAGTTTAATCTTTTCTTTATTGTCCCTTGTTACTTAAACAACTAAGACTTTCAAGTCTGCCCTCAGGAGACCAGTAATTTAAGCTATAGCCCACCAAAGATATACTCAGATGTCTTTGAGAACATTATGGAGAACTCTTAGTCCACCATGTGTGGTACTAACTTTTACATTAGTAAGAGACACGGCTTCTCTACGATTTTATCAAAATATATAGATTTAAATCAAATAACTAAACGACTAAATGACAGCATTAAAATAAGTTTAAATGCGGTTACTTTAAAAGACATTTTTTAATGACATCTTAAATTAAAAGAGGGCAGAGTGTTTTTCCGCCTACTTTCCTCTGTCGGTCTTCCATACCCAGTAGTGAAAGCGTTCATTAAGCCCTGGTGAGATGACCTGGTTATGTAATACATACTTTTTTAAATATAATTATGATAATTATTTACATATTTTTTTTATAGAAATATTTTACGTAATGCTCACGTAAGTGAAAGCCTAGTGGTTAAGAATCTCCTTGAAATCCCGGCACATCTAAATTTCTAAATTACTATTTCTAAAATATGTAGTATTAGAAATGAATAATCACTCAGTTTCACGTTGAAGGAAAACGTTGTGAAGGAACCTGCATGCCTGAGAGTTCGTAATAATTCTCAAAGGCATGCCAAGTCAGGTAATCCGCTTTTAGTAGAATAATAAAAGATCAGATTCGAATGAACAGACTGCGTAAACTCGGCACTCTTCGAGAGGGAGATGATGTGTTGTCAAAAGATTAATGCATTGAATAGCTAAGTAAGTAACCTAATGTGTTTACGAACAAAACTCCGAGACTGCACTAATTAGCAGAGCTCCACCTGCAACCCGTGTCTCGTTTGCTTCGTGTCTACTTAGTTAATGGTATTATTAACAACGTTTTCGATCGTATAAGATGGCATTCTTAATGACTCATTCAATATCGTGACTCCTTCGTAAATATTACATTTGCTCAAGTCGGCATTTACGTTTTCAATTTCGATAATTTAGTTTGATCTTTCAGTTTCCTATCATTGAACAAACGCCTAATAATAATACTAGTTCTGACCCATGGTTTAACATGCGTTTTTTTTGTTTACATTGCATACCTAAGTAAAAATATAACGCTTCCAACACCAAAAACATCGAATTTTCATAAATGGGCAATCTTTGTACATACCTTTAAGCCTCTGTTCGGACCTCTACATAGTGTAACAACTGTGATGAGTCATATAAAATAAGGTTCTCATATTGTTTACTTTCTCAGGGCCATAAGATCAATGGCAGTTTAATTCGTGTCGTCATCGACCCATTATCGTCCCACTGCTGGGCACGGTCACATACTTCGGCTATTCCATACGATCAACGACAGCCTTCACCCATGTACAGTTTACAAATAGCATATTATTATACTGAAGTAACTAAATCTAAAATTTAAACTGCATGGAATAACACTTGAATGCTACTGTCAGTTATACGTCTTAATATAAATAACCTTCGGGTTACATTTTCCATTACGTTAAGTTAAGAGTCTATTTGAGAGTTTGACTTGCTTTCAAGGACAGAAATTTATAAAGTTGATTTATCGAATTTTATGAGATGAATTCGAAAGAAGTCAAAAGAAATCGGCCATTTTGAACCATCATGAGAAACAAGCAATGTTTTACGTCTATACCTTTATTTATTTTCTCGTTTGGGAATCTGATTGTTACAACAATCTTTGGAAGCAGTCTTCTAATTTGATGGTGGCAGTGTTATGTCGGGAGCCAACCCGTGGTGGCACCACCGTTGACCTATTTCTGCCATAAAGCATCAGTGTAAGCACTGCTGATTTTCGGTTTGAAGGGTAGATCGTTAAGCAGAACATACTGAATAGCAGGCATTCCAACTTAGTCTAAAAGTACCTAGATCCTAGTGGATCCAATGTGGATGTCGATGTGATGCAGTGACCATTTAACATCAAGTGACCTGCGTGCTCGTTTGCTATTCCGTTAATATTTATGAAATCTGAAACTTCTAGGCTTCTACGGCTCACCCCACAATTAGGCCGACTGCAGATCGTTTAATGCAAACCGTGTTGACATAATTATTTCAAAAGTTGTCGTATTTACCTCAATGTCCATAACATATTCTGTAAAAATTGACGGTGAAAACACAAGGCACAACAGCACGCCCATCCCATATTTGCAACAAAAACATGCACTTGAATAAATTTGAGACGTAAAGAGGAAAAAAAACTGTATGACAATTTTTTTCAGATCCTGTGTATGATTATGTTGGATCACTATTGTTCTATTTTCTGACATAAACCTTATGCCGATTGTCTATTATGGGCATAGAACATAAGGCGAAATTTTTCCTGTTTTCAAATTAACATAATATTTGAATGCATGAAGAAATCTAGTCACAAATGGAGCGTCTTTTCACATACCTTCCAATCTATAATGTTCTGATGACAGGCCTTAGTCATATAAGAAGTTCTAAAAATATAGCAGCAAAGACAGGGTAAAATTTAGAATAATCATCAACCAATTACTTTCCCTCTGCTGGGTTAAAGCCCTAGTCCATTACGCGAATCGGCGGACCCCACATGTTTTTGTGAAAAATGTCATGTAGATCGTGACAAATTAAAAATTAAACTGAGACTATAAACTGAAGCAAAATTAATTAAAACAAGGATTCGCAATTAATATTTACCATACGCGAACAGTAATTCTGTAGGTATTATTTAAACCAGTTTTGGATAGTGATTACAGAAGCATAGTTGCTATGAGTGACTATAAATATACCGATCTCAGTTACGTTACTAAAATATATTTCGTTTATGTCCCACGAATATATAGTATAAACATAGCGGTATTTTTATACTGATGGATTGAAGTTCTTAACTTATAAAACTTATATGTACTTTTCTACTTAACTTAATATATCTCTTTAAAAAAATGGTTTAGCCTGGAGTATAAGGCGCATTTATGTGCCGAATTTGGAGGGTATATACCTTGTATCAGTATCTTTTGAAGAAAAAAATTATAATTTCAGTGTGTATAATTTTTTGTACACGTAACTTTCGTAACCATCGAATTTATTGACGGATTGGTAAAAATCTCAGTTTTAAAATTGAAATGTGCAATAATCTAAATACTAAATAATCAGACACTAATATAATTAAAAATATTATGAAGTCGATTACAATATGTATCTTGAACGTAAATTTCTTCAACGTAATATTTACTTCAAATATCTATGATAGGACCCCGCTACAATTTTATTTTAGTAAAAGGATACCTATTTTAATAAACATAAAATGGTAATAGATTCAAAGGCCAATGTCAAAGCTAAGATCGGTGCTACGATGCTACTGCAGGATTAATTTTCATAGTCTCGTCAGGTTAGAAGGTCTGATCTTGTGAACTGAATGCTCGCCAAAAGTCTGATGAGTACTGGGTAAGGGCTTTATGTGTCAGGCTGTACGCTCATCGTAAGAGTGACACTGGTATGTTAAACAGGAGATCCAAGAGCCTACCTACATGCGCTAAGTAGTCGCTGAGCGGGTTTTATGGGTAGAATATCACAAGCTCCCTTCTCTCTTACAAGAGGTAATACATATTCTAGAGAATTAATAAAAAATATGTTATACTTCAGTAATAAGTATATAAATAAATAGATAAGTATTACGTAATGATAATAATGACACTTAATAGGATGATGAAACTTCTTCATTCTTACTCTATACTATACGGGTTTAATTTAATGGATGTTACTAAGGAAATTATAAAACGACGGTGCATGCAAGTCGCGAAGTTTCCCATTCTTCCCTGCTCACCTCCTTCCGAACAATCACCTGCACGTGAAACTTTATATAAAGTTTACCTTTAACACGTGCTCAAACAATTTAATATGTTTAGCGAAACTGAAAACCAACTCTAGCTAAACAGTATGAAATAATTTTATCCTCGTAGCGAAGACTATGTTACGCACACCTCTACTACAACACAAGCACATTTCTAGATAGTTTTAGAACCAATGTATCATTCGGTACCTTTCATTATACTTCGAACATGCTATCTCCGCCATAAAGCAGCAGTATAGGCACTTCTGTGTTTTGGTTAGAAGGGTGTTGTAAACAGAGGCAGAGTAAACTGAACTCTGAGGCATTCCAACTTAGTCTCCAGGAGTAGCAAAGCATCCACGTACGACCTCTGAATGGACTTTGGTCGTATTCGAATTTGGCTGTAGATGACCTTGGGCAGCAGTGATCACTTAACATCAACATCATGTGGCCTGCACGGTCGTTTACTAGTTCCTTAATATATATCGAAAAAATACTAGACACATTTTTGAAAATAGATTCTTAGTATATAATAAATTAAATTAACAATCCATTTGTCAAGTACGACGACTACTGATCACCCGAGACCTTGATTTTATCGGTGGTATCGTTGTTTTGCAGAGTAGCAAAGGGCTACATCGATCCCTGTAATCCTACTAATCATAATATCCTAATCCTAACAATATCGTATATGTGAAGATGTTTGGATGTTTGTTACTCAATCACGCCTTAATCAAAGAACGGATTTAGATTAAACTTGATACACAGATTTTTTTTTTTTCTTTATCAACCCATTACTGCCGTGCTAACAAGTGCCGTTAAAACACGTGTTAATAGTTCTAATACGCACATAATATCGAAAAATTAGAGGCGTACCAGGATTTGAACCCCGACCCACTGGAGTTGGGAGGTCGAGATTCCTAACCACAATCGGTCACTTTTATATAGATTGTACAATATATCTTATAAGTTCTTGAAATTAGGTACTCCATTGCGCATAAACGGCTAAATAGATGTCTATGATATAATGACAACGGTGTTTGTAATTGATTAGCATATAACAAGAATAAAATTTATACTTTTTATATCGGAAAGACACAGGATCCTTATGCAATGGAGAGTCCTTTTTTTCCCTTACCTTTTTTGCCCTCAATCTATGCTAAAAATGTCGCTAGTACACGCTAGGTAGTAGTTCATTTACATGGGAGCACTCCAGTATACAAACACCACTGTCTAACAGAAAAACGCAAATCAGAGAACTCACAGAGAGAGAATGCACAGAACTCGGAGAAATCGGCGAAGAAAATACATACGCGTCGAATATAAAACCTTTTGTGGAGTCGATTAAAACGATTGAATGAAAAAAAAAACAAGAATTTACTGGTTTAACTTTTAAAAAAAGTAAACGCTTGAAACGGTCACATATCTATTACGATTATTATTATATACTTGTAATCGTTAATACGAGTGGGACTGAGAATTCGGTATTGATCATAACGGAGAACAAAAAGAAAAAGTAAAGGCAAAATTATTTTGGTGCTTTCATTGACATGGACAAATTAAACACCTTAAACCATCTCTTAGATATCATGTATGTATATACACTGTCAACTATGAGTCCGATTTGATCCGTTTTCAATTGGAAAGGGAGATGATTAAACAATTGATTTATGCGCCAAAGTTTATTGCGATCAGAATTTAAAAAGTGATCAATTGACAACAAATATATTAGCAAACGTATAGTAAATTTGTATTTGAGAAATATTAGGTGTAATTACAAAAAAAAAGTAAAACAACTACTATACTAAAGTAATTTTACTTTAGTAAAAGTTGAATTGTCTTACAGAGATTGTGGTGTAAAGATGATGTATTGCATGTGACGATCAAAATCATACACGCCGGTATTTTCCGCCTAAATTTAAACAAGTTGAGTCACTTGTTATCGCCATCATCATGTTTGAAGTGTTAACCATAACGGTAAATCTGAACAACAAGTATTTCCAATAGCCATTTCATGTTTTTATTCTACATATGGAGCATATGAAAAAATGCAGCTGTGTGAATATTCGTGGAATGAAATATCCAAAAATAATACGCAGTACTTAAGCACTACTTGATTAATTTGAAATATAAAAATCAACGCACATCGAAAACAAAACGGAACCACACATTAAGCGTGGACCGACTAGTATTAATTTAATAAATAAAGCGAACATTGAATTCCTTTTATCTATTCTTTGAGCAGACTCTCAGTGAGAATTTCCGTAAAGAAGAAGATGTTTCTAATTACTCGGGTTTATAGTACATTGCCGCCAGCTACGTTTGTTTACTCGCCTAATCCTCCATAAAAGCATTGAACGAATCAAAAAGTCTAGAGATATCTAAAGATATTTTAGATTCTTAAAAATACATGGAGTTCATTTTTAATGTTTAATCAACCAATCCTAACCTAACGTCAGCTGGATAACGAAAAATTAAGTGCTCGAGCGATAAGTAAACAGTAATTGAGTCAGAGCGGCGATCTTGATTATTTGTCCGACGAACTGGTAAAACTAGTTCCCATGCAGCGACACACACCGCGTCGGCGCGCGCCCCCATATTCTCACGGCAATATGCGGAAGGTTAAATACAAACTGTGGACACATTTTTAATTCTTTGTGTACGATTCCTCTCAGAGTTCCCTCTCGCCCAACGTTCCGATTTTTATTCGTTTAAATCCACTTAATAGGCGCCGCTTGTGGTGGGATACTTTTAAGCGACCGTTTGAGTTGCTCTCGTAAACATTTCATTCGCGCCTTTGAAAAAAGTGTCTTTTTTGTTTATTATTTATGCGAATTTAGTCGACGCGACGTGAACGCCGTAATTTCAAAGTAAAAAATATGAAAGCGTACTGGACTGGAGAGGGTTGTGAGGTGAACTGTGGAATTATTTCAGAGTACTAGTTTGTGATAGGGGAAAACCAACGAGTTTTTATTTAATAAATTTTGCGGTTTCACATTAGGTTTTTATAGTTATCGACTATTGCGGTGACTTTTCCAATTAGAGCAGCCGATTACTATTGTTTCATTTGACAATGCTCCAAAAACAACTTTTCTTAAAATCGACCTTTGTAACTACTAGCTCCGAACCGTCGAACTTATCTTACTATTAGGTACTTATTAACATTATATAATGAATATTAATAAATACTTCGATAAATTGGTTTCACAGCGGTATTAATGATACCGACGAGAAATTTCCAAGAAATCTAAATGACAATCTTTCGCTTTATAGGTATTATTTAGCATCTTGTTTTGCAAATGAAGTAAAGAAACTGTGGTACTAAGAACATTCTACGATAAATGAAGACTGAGAAATGTCAAGACAATTTTCGTTAGAAACGCTAGTAAAATAGGTAGCAACTGGCTCGTATTTACCATATTGAATTTTTCGTTATTACGCCGAGGGAGATTTATCGATGATATAATATGTATTTCTTTTACGCGCTACGCGCTAGTTCATTTAATATTTCAGAATTGAAAAAACCAAATCATTGGTAGACCATAGACCATAATTATAATATCGATTCCGAACTCTGACTAATTGATTGTTTTCTTTCACTTTGAAGAAAAATATAGCAGTTACGAGTATATAGGCTTAGCGCGGTGCAGAGGGGTCTCCTCTTGACCTCGACTGCTGTATTCACACCTCGTGAACACGTGAAACTCTTGATCCCCCCTACTCTTACATTAATGTGTAGTAAGTAGTAGTTCTGCATCATGTTTCCAAAAGTGTGAAATCTATCGATGATTGGGCTTCTTTTTTTTCATTCATTTATACCGATCGAGTGCTTTGTCTAATTTATATCATCAAATAAGTAGTGAATTGACATTACTTAAAATAACACTATCAATGTATCTAATTAACATTTGTATTAAGGACCAATTAAAAAAACCTTATGTAAAATAAGATAATTATTATGTACAGTTCAAATTTTTGTTTTCATTGCACTTGTCACAAGTACAACGTTAAACTTCAATAGTAGGAGGTATTTGTGACAGCAGCGCTAGAGTCAAGGCACGTGTCGATTCACACTTCAAACGGATCTTGTCAGAGAATATTATGATAACATTTCTCCGTTGAGCAATATATGGCCATCTCGTATACAGTTTATACAGAAAATCTACACCACCAATCCTCAGTACGGTAGAAACGAATATCAGCACGATGCTCACGGTCGCAACGCATGTTTTTATTTGTTCTGCGAACACCTTATCAATACAACTCTGTTCAATGAAATCGAACCTCGATTTTAGAGTTGCACATCTTTTTATTCGCAATTCGGAACCTAGTTATTTTTTTTATTTCGTTGCGGTTGTCCTCCTACGTTTTTATGCAAGTCGGAACAGGCATCTGATTTACTTTTATTTGTTATTAGTAATGTTACCTTACTGTAACGATACACAAAGTAATACCTACATTGTGTAAACGAGAAATTAGAAAGAAAAACAGAACTATACACAACACAACACAATTTTATGAACTAAAATTGAGTCAATGAAGTTTTTTGTTTCAAATTAGTTGTATTATACTAACCTATTAACTTAAACTTTTAACATAGTAACATTTTGTTTTTAGTGTACCTATATACATACTTTACTTTAGGTTTTATTTTTGGGCGTGTAGGTAGCGTCCCGGCTCTGCCAGCCGACGATTTTCGAAGATTTTATCAGTGCGACAATAACAAGTTGATGATGATGACGATAATGAAGAAATGATGAAATAATCTTTTTTTTTTTTTAGTTACAATTTTAGAATGTAACTCCACTAAACTTAACATTATCACAAGAACAGAGCGATGCGCCATGAAGCGAAGTACAAATACGGCCGTTTGAGTGGACACCATAATTACCTAAACTACTGAAACTCAAGCGTCAAACTGCTGAGCTTCGAGCACTCTATATTTGAATTATCTGTTTGATTTCGGAAGTGCATAATTGCACTGGCTCTAACGTGTATTTACTCTTAGTGGTTTAAGCATCGCCGTTAAATCTACATATTTTAGCCTCTATGACTGTCTCAAACTTTACCTTTTGTTCGCGATTTGTATGAACAGTTATGTAACTGCTCATACAAATATGTTTTATACATGAACAGAGGCTTCCGTCCGTTCGTAAAACCGCGTATAGCAGGTACTCGTAATATAATACAATCCCAAGATCATTTCCGTCCAATCTTTGAAAATTTTCAGTTAGTTCAGTGAACTGCATAAAACAAAGAGCCGTGCAGGATGCTCCTTACATATCGAGCCACTTAGTCAACACACAAATTAGGTGAGAATTCAGCAGAACATTACATTTGATATCTCGATGCAATTTACCTCGACTACAGACTGCACATCGGTCTCCAAGTGAGCAGTGAACCTGCCTGTATGGTATGCGCCGAAGTGAGCGGGGGAAGGGGAAACAAATAATTATGGTATGAATTCAGCCGAACTTTACATTTGATACCTCGGTATTTATTTTCACGAGATTTAAACTTGTTATTATTTTATCACGGACCAACGTATTCGGTGTTACGATACTGACGCCTATGGTCATGGTGCAAAGAAGTTGCTCCGTTTTTGGTCGA
>DWKW01001417.1:0-12755 GCA_018250115.1 Doberes anticus | reverse complement strand
GGCCTCTACGTGTTGGACCTGTGTCCCCATGCAAGCCTTCCAAATGACCAGGTCCAATAACATCTTGACCTGTGATTGAAAAAGAGATACATAATAATAATAATTAACTTTATTTCGAGTAACCAGATTCATATTTGTTAGTAATACAAAAACTTACGTACTATTGTTAGTACCTACTGAAACTAAAAAACAATAAAACTTAATAAACGTTACTCACTTACGAAGATTAGCGATGGCAAATGAACAGACAGACACATTACAAAGAGACACCATAATTATATCAATATAAATAGATATTAGCTGTTTACGGTGGAGATATAGATGAATTTCTAATCTTTCTCTGAAAGTACAACCGTGCTGATAATTTGTTGTACAACGTTTTGTTTTACCCAAACGATTCTCACGTATCTAATTTGAACAGGATTTTGGAAAACGTTTACATTTGCTTCCATATCATTCCTGTCAATTATCATGTAGTGCTACGAGAGAAACATTGATCGCTTGTCGTTTATCGCGTCTGTCCAACAGACCAGTTATTTGAGTAAATAGGAACATTTAAAATTGTCACAAGTTTTTAGTTATTTCGGTACAATAGGGATACCTCGTGGAAGTTTAACGTACATTTTGACAAAAGTGTCCCTCGTTATATATACGAGTATATCATGTTTAACCCATTTTACAACTATTGGACACGGGTTTGCTTTGAGCGATGAGAGGGTTTAGGTCATAGTATACCACGCTGGCCAAGTGCGGGTTGGCGGGTTAAAAGACGGTACTACGTTACTGTAGTGCATCCGCCATGTTTGCGGAGGCACGGATGGACGATTTCTACGCAATCATCGGCGGCGGCGGCGGCGGACAGCACTAACACCCTCCTCAGCACATGGGCGTATAAGCTAGACAGCCCTCTCTGGGCCTGCTGGAATGGTGCACATACACTCGCCAATAGACGTTCGTGTATTTAATATATAAGTTTTCCTTTTGTTTAATTTTTATGCTAATATAGACTAAGTTTATCTTTTTACTAAACCATGTGCTGTTCTGCCTGTCTGTAAACAACTAACATAGTGTTAAGAATATGTGTGGTACTAATACTGGTATAAATATGGCCTCAAAATATGGTCTGAAATAATATTATTATCGTCTCGTTAGACTGGTCGTGGTCATCATGTTGTACCACTGTGATTTGGCTCACGAGCATTCGACATTCGCACTCATGCAAAGGACCAGCATGCAGCAGACTTTATTTGGTCGGTCCATGTCTTCTACTTTTCCTTGCACGATAAGGCGTCCTATGGAGGTATTTCCTCTAATATGAATCTATATATGTAGATGAATTTTCATTTTCAAATTTTTACCCAGCTGGGAATCGAACCCGGCATGTTGACCCGCCATACGGGTCGTCAATACGTCAATACGCCATACGGCGTCGATTGCGCAAATAAGTGTGTAAGTAAAATTTTTAAACAGCTTTTGTGAACAAGTTATGAGGGTAGACAACAAACTTAGGTACATAATGGGGTCTTAATTCAAAAGTTGCCTCTGGAACCTAGTTCCGGCTTTTAACGTCACAAAATTTCGAAATTCACCAAAAACAAAAGCTTGAAGTTTGCAGCGGAGACATATTTACAGCGGTTTTATTCAACGGAATTTGCTTCCATATTCACTGCTGTGAATTCGAAATTATACCAGAGTTTTTCTTTCATACGGAAACTTTGCGCTGGCGAAGTTTTACAGAGATAATCTAAACTGTTTAAAACAAGCGCGCCTTCCTGAGGGCAGTAATTCGTTTAAGAAATCTTTTCTGTCGTATTAAATTGTTCCTGTCAGTTACGGGTTCGTTATAGAATGAGCTCGTTCCTGAGGCATTCGCGTAATTATATAAGGATCATCAAAACAGACGAAACAGCTCGACAAAAACCGCCATCGCATTAAATTTGATTGTGATAGAGACTCGTGTCGGAGTCTGCCGTGAAGCAGCAGTGTGAGAGCTGTTGTGTTTCGGTTTGATGGTTGTAGTTAGGCAGAAGAAACTGGACCTCCTGTATTCCAACTTAGTCCTCTGGAGTAGCAACGCATCCACTTACCACCTCAGAAAGGACTTCCGTCCAAGTTGAGGTTTGATGTAGATGTCCAAGGGCAGCAGTGACCACTTAAAAATCAAGTGACCTGCATGCTCGTTTGCTATTCCGACAGTGTATTAAAAAAAAAACATCGGCCATAAGCGGCAGAAAGATTTAAATTAAATTTCGCTCTCAAATAGACCTTATCCCGAGTTAACAAATAACACTTGTCCAGTGTCAATTCGAGAAATAGAAGTGCGTACCGGGATTTGAACTCTGACCTTTCGGACCGTCAGTTTCTAAACCATTAAGCAAGCACCATTAGACGACCCGTATGGCGCCGTGGTCAACGTGCGGACTACCGTTCGGAGGGTCCTAGGTTCGATTCCCAGCGGGGCAGAAATTTGAATGATGTATTTAGATTTCTGTACCTGGTCTGGGTGTTTGTGTGGTTGTTTCTGTTTGTGTCCATGGCACCCACGACACAGGTTAAATCCTACTGTGGGGCTGTGAGTGTGAAACGTTATTTACTTACTTACATTACTTATTGCTTAACAGAAAATGTTTTAATTGAAAGTATATGAAAGGTTACATACTAATTTTGTGCAAAAATAAACTAAAAGTGTTCATAAACCGATAGATGAACTACAAATAAAATAAGTGTAATTTTTCGTAATACTATTCGGTGACATTGAAATATAATATGTTTCTTACATTTAAATTTTTATTACGTACAAGATCACATCATTACGTAAAATGCACACGAGATGCTACGTATTAAATTATGTATGTACACATCAGAGCATATTGACGTATTTCTTATGTATTATAAAAGTCTCTGGATGTTATATCTCGAGATATATCTGTGAAAATCCCATGACGACAGATCACCTTGTTACGTAAAGCGTGATTTTTTCAACTTACCCAACTTACCTGCAGTTTAGTCATCAGCTGCACCCATAAACTTAGGGAGCGTACACAAATTATGTTTACTTGTTGACCTTTATGCTTTTGAGAATAAAGTCGAAAAATTGTTAACAATCCGAGACTGAGCGTCGGTCAGTAAAGGCGCCGACAATTGAAAAGTAAAACAAAACTTGCAAAGGCCGACAGAGGTTGTAAACATACCGAATTTGTTTACAATGAATATAATGGTATTAGAGCGCATTATTTGCCACTGTTCTTTTTGAAACGCCGACGCGCGTTATCAATGACAAAGGAAAGATAAACAATGGATCTCCTTCGCGTATTATGGGCGTTTCTTAAAAGCACTGATAAGGGCTGTACGAGATGTAACCTTGTTCACTATGACCTTTCTCGGAATTTGGTAATCTATGTTTTGTGAATAAAGTTTATGAGCCTATTTTAAATGTTCTACGCTTAGAACATTAGTTCTTTACCGCGAATTTCCATTTGAAATTATCCTTCCAACGCATTGAAATTTTTGTAAAAAATATTGTTCTCTCTTTATTTTTTCATATTTTACAAGAACTTACTCTGTGGTAATTATATCTGAAAATCACACATTTTTATTTAAAAGAAATATATCGTTCTCAATACTAGTTCTTGCTACGAAATTGTAGTTTCAATATTTCCTATATTTTAGTGTTATGGGTACTTGTCGACATTTACAAACTTCATGAAATTAGTGACATAGAATTGGATTATTAGTCTTCAAAACCATAAAGTAACTGCCCACTGCTGGGCATGGGTCTTCCCTCAGAGATGAGATTGTTTAGGACACCACGCTGGCCAAGTGCGGACAACTCTCAGGCATGCAGGTTTCCTCACCTTGTTTTTATTCACCGTTAAAGCGATTGATAATTAATTTCTAAATATGCACATAATTTGGAAACAATTATTTACAATTTCGAAATTAAGAGGTGCGTAAGAGTTAATTCCTACCTATGATAATATATTAATATACCTACAGAGATCTTCTAATAAAAATAAAAATTACATCTTAGTCATAACAAATTGTGCTTTTGAAATTTACAATCATCAACAACTCATTACTGTACTACTGCGGGCCCGCGTCTCCTCTCAGAGATTTAAGCCAATAATTAAAGAATAAAAATTTGGGACGAGATAAAATGATAAAACTAATCTTTGCTCTGAGCAATGCATAATATTGCTCTAATTAGGCACATTATCTTAACGCAAATGAAGAAGTTTATTGACGGTATTAGTTACCTACATGATTTTATTTGAGAGAAATACGAACACATTTCCGAGCGCCTCCTATTTAATTTAGTCTGCTTAGTTTGAAGCGAATTCCTTCAAACCGAATCACAGCAGTCCAAGCACTGCTTCCTAACGGGTGAAATAGATGCCAATGTACGACTTATCTTACTAGGTAAGTACCTAATAAGCATATTCACAATTATAATTCGTAAATTTAAACAAGGTTAACAAAAACATTTTAATAGTAAAATAAAATGCTTTACAACATGCGAAGTCCTCGACAAACTTTAGCTACGGCCGTACTTCTTAGGCTATAAAGACGTATTTGTCTTACGATTACAAAGTGTGTTTTCTAGACACACAAAAAACGGAAAGTCTCACGTGACTATGTGTCCCTAATCGTCAGTAATGTTTGTTGATTAAGTGACGTATTCAAGGTTCTTAGATACATTTCAGTCTGAAATACTTACTAGGTAGTGTTTAAGAGTAGAATAGGTGTCCAGCTTTTTCGTGTTCAGCATTAGGGGCAGATGCTGATAATACGTTTTTTTTTTATATTTACGTATTAAATATGTAACATATATATGCGGGATATGACGAAATTTGACAACACGATAGCGTCCATAATTAAAATTTTCACAAAAATCAAATATCTACAAATGTGACACGAAGTGTTCTCCAAATAATAAGTATCTGTATCCAGGTATAAGACGACGTTTAAGACACCTTTTAAGGGTATTATAGACAGTACAGAGAAGTATTAGTATTAGTATTTTTAATTTTATCTCTCGTGCCTAAAAATAATAGTATGATAACTGATTTCTGACTGATGCTTCTAATCTACATCTTTCAAATCGAAATATATTAGTAAGGTTGCTGCTGCAGATGAGTCTTCAACATAAGACTCTACCACTATAAAAACGCCATAAACAAGGAACTAAATCTTTGTAGGTATTTTAGTGATAAATTAATACATTTACTGTCCCATAGGCAGACACCGTTTAAACATTGGCAATATAATAATATTATATGTAGTACACATTCATCAAATTAATGCTAAATATTCTCTACGGCGTAGTGATGATGGTATCGGTCAAACTCAAAGCGCCCTGGGTTTGATGTTTACGAGTAGCTAGATGTCTAGTCAAGGTGTATAGTCTGCGGTCTAGATACATATATACACGCCAATATGTATGTCATTGACACTGAGAATGATTGCTTGCCACGCATGCGATCCTAAACTAGAATTCCGTGTCGTGTATGCCATAGACATAGACATGGAACCACGCCAGAACAGATATCTGAAATGATCAGTTTTATTTCTCGAACCCAAGGACTTCTGAATGATAATGATACTAGCATGGTCAATATTGTGACATACGAGTCGTCAGTGTGTAAAATCTTCAATAAATATTGTAAGTATTTTTTCTTACAGGTCTCTTTAAATTTATTTAAAAATTTCATCACTGTGTACATGGTGTATTTTCTTGTTTACTTACGCCTTTTCCTCAATCCGCTTGTCGCTCTGCACACTTCGAAACCCTAAACCAAACTTAATGATGTTTGAAATGCCCTGCCCTTTGAGTCATCTATGCAGATTGTATCTCAAATGAATTATGTGAGATGTTATTCAGTCCTTTGAAGCGTTAAACGATAGCAAATGGCCAATTTGTCATAATTTTTGTATTTAAACCTATTTTATTACAGTGGGATTATTAAAAACCCGGATGGCAGGGGCTAGTTGGAAAGGAAAAAAATCACAATTTTTTATAGTGATTTTTATTAATATGAGTATGATGTATATATAAATAAAGATGGTAATATTATCTTTTTAACAATGTAAATATAACTTTATTGTTTCAAAATTTTTACTTAGTTGATTTTTACCGATTAAGAATCCACCTACTACACCGTTGAGTCCAGGTTCTAATAAATATTTTTTTATAATTATGTGCATATTCGAAATAAGATGTCTTTCACTTTTAACAGTGAAGGAAAACATAGTGACGAAACTTTCATGCCTAGTCTCTATAAAGTTCTGAAAGGCATGTTAAGTCCGCCAATCCGCACTTGGCCAGCGTGGTGGTCATTAGACCATCTAGGCCATGCCCAAACCTTCACATATCATATATCTGCTAATACATCAGCTTTAAAAAAATAATGCGATTCCCCTTGAAAAATAAATAAAAAAAATTGCCATTGATGCTCGTTTGCCATTGAGTTATTCTTAAGAAAAAAACATTAGGAGCTCGGTCTTAAAATATCAACACCAATAAATTTATCCAATAAATATTCAAATGAGTAATCAACTGAAAAAATATGAAAACCTCATACCTAAGTTAGTAATATACTACTTTATGCTACGTACGGAAATAATTTCCTCAAAAGTACCTAATATCTACCTAAAATTACCACACGAAATCTAGTGTAATTTTTTAACGTAGGTATGTACATACCCAAACGTATTTCCCGGTTAGTTTTACAAGATATCTACGTAGGAAAACAGTACGAGTCAGATGCTGGGATTATATTTTTATCTGAGAGCAGTAAAGCCTGTTTAATTTTTTTATAATATGTGTTATAAATCTTTTAGTGGTTCTTAAATAATTTTCAAACCAGTATTTATATTATTTCTTAGGTGCAGTACGTATATATGTATATAAGTACCTACCTATATATTCTTACGCGCCTTGGATGCTGGAGGTTCCTCCTTGCGGTCATCAGTAACATATGGATTAGTCAACTAACTACTGAACTATGGTGTGCGTGTGGCTGTCTGTCATTGTGGTAGAGTCTTATGCTGAGCCTTCAATATAAGATTCTATGACACTCAACCTGCACTACCACTTTTGATGGTGGTAGATTCTTATGACGAAGGCTCGCCTGCAGCGGCACCACCGCTGCAACTATTTCTGCCGTAAAGCAGTAGTGTGAGAACTGCTGTGTTTCGGTTTGAAGGGCGCTGTTAGGCGGAAGACAGAGGACGGGAGGCATTCCAACTTAGTCCTCAGGAGTAGCAACGCATCCACATACAACCTCAGATAGGACTTCCGTTCTATTTGAGGTTGGATGTCGATGTCCATGGGCTGCAGTGAGCACTTAACATCAGGTGGCATGCATACTCATTTGCTATAGTATTGATATTTAAAAAAAAAACACCTAGGTATTTGTGCCGTAAAGTAGCAATGTGAGCATATTGTGATTCTGTTTGTTGTCTGTTTGTTCTGGGAATGACACTGAGCTGTGGGCATTCCATCTTAGTCTTTAGAATAAGCAACGCCACGGAGAATTTCAGGCCGAACACTACACCTATTTGAGGTTAGATGACCACATTATGGGTATGATGATGGTAACATTAGTAACATTCTTGTTTCATGCTTGTTTGCTACTTCTTAATATTGCATAAGAAATTCTGAAGGAAGGGCATTTCTCGAGCAGCAGCGCCTGTACAGCAGCGCCTTCAATTGGAGAGCCCAGAATTCCTTAAATGCGCTGTATGGGATAAGAGGGAATTTTAAAGAGTGAAAATCTCTCATTTCACTCTAGCTTAGGATTTCAGTGTGATAATCGTACAATTCTCGTTATACCAATTAAACTAACTTATCGTACACTACTTAAGGTTGGAGTCCATTTTTAATAGTTTTAATTGAGTCATGCGAGCAAGCCACCTGATCTTAAGTAACTGCAGCCCATGGACACTTCCCACCTTTAATATGACTGGAATCATAACTTACTGCGAGCTCTGCTTTACGGCAAAAAAGGGCGCAGCGGTGTTGCCACTGCAGGTTGTTAAGTACTGTCATCACAATACTGTCACACTGCTTCGCACAGGTCTTATTTTAGAGATGAGAACTTTAATAAGAAGAGAACAACAACTTTAATTTAACAAGAGAGATTAAACAAGAACTTTATAGACAGTTTTCTGGTATGCAGGTTTACTTTCGATGCTTTTCATCACCGCAAAGAATCGGATAATTATCATCTAATGATCTGATCGTTAGATTCTAATATACGCGTAACTCCAAGACGTTACAGGTAGTACATGCTACGATTCGAACCCGGATCCATCGGAGCGAAAAGTCAATTTTCAACCATTGTTCTTTTCACCATACGTGATGTCGTACAAAATCCTGTAGGTAGGTATACACAGTACGCACAAAACAAGTCTCGATTATACTCTACGCAACAGATGCTTTTGTATGCAAATTCTTTTGAAGACCAGTATATGTTATTAAGTTATTATTAAGTGTAACGATTGCTGTAAGTATGCATATAACATTGAAAGGGCAAGCACGCAGTTTTTTTATAACTTAAAAAAATTCGCGTTCCTGGTTTTTCAATAATAGGCCCTATATCCTTTTTTAGTACCTTACCAAGTCAAATATAATATTTTAGAAGATTTGTTATCGGAAGCGTTTTAGAAATGAATTAAAGCCAGCAACATAAACCTTGTTTAAATATTAAAGAGATAATTCTGACTTTGACACAGAAGCCACGTACAAACACGTTAGTACCCAACTGCCTACCAAGGATTATAACGACAGTTCCACAACTACATGACTACTTATATTCGCTTCTACTACATTCTCATGGCAAATCCTTATTATGTTTTAATTTTAATCTTAAAATATCAATGCGCTGTGACGGTGTAATAAGGTAGTAAATACATCTGTATGTCTCCGTACTTACTCGTACTTATATACAACCTTTTATCTGACTAACTGATAACAAGCAGCGAGTCAAAACTGTCTTAGCAGTCCAAAATTAAAATGATTATTATGATGAAGGTCTTAACATATTTAAATATTAAAGAATTTTCAAATCTTACTAATGAAATAGGCTTCTAGAAAATACAGTTTCATTCGCTTTTTACATACACTGGCTATTGGTCACATTTTACATACATGATGGTAGAGTCTTATGTCGAGGGCTCGCCTGCGGCGGCACCACCGGTGCGCCTATTTTTGCCTTAAAGCAGCAGTGTGAAAACCGGGCACCGGACAAGATGCACTTCAACTTAGTTCTCATGAGTAGCAACGCATCCACATACGACCTCAGATAGGACTTTCATTCTGGCTGAGGTTTGATGTGGATGTCCATGGGCTGCAGTGAACACTTAACATCAGGTGACCTGCATGCCTGCGTCTGCTATGCTATTAATATTTGAAATAACTCGGACTAGTCGTACCGTTAACAATGTAATAGCTACGCGTCCAGGAACGAGGATTGGATCAAAAATGAGATTATACTAAATTCGTCAGTAATCGTTAGGTTATAAAACATAGCATAAACAAACCCACGGGCACAGTCATCATCGTAATGGGCTACCATTACTGTCACACTGCTGGTCACGGATCTTCTCTCAGAGATAATGGTGTTTAGGCCATATGACATGCCATTGAGAACATTTTGGAGAATTCTCAGGCGTAGGTACAGGTATCCTCGCGATGTTTTCTTTCACCGTTATAACGCATGATAATAAATTTCTAAGGCGCACATAATTTAGTAATAACTATAAAACAATTTTGAAATTTAGAGGTGCATGCCGGGATTTGAACCCCGACCCACCGGAGCGGGATGCCAACAATCTTAACCAATGTGTTATCACTCAGTCACACACCTTAATTAATTACATCGGAAGTCGTTATGCCAAGAGAAAATTTCGGCACCCGAAGACGTTTAAAAACAATTATGTTATACAAAGGACGTTAAATAAGGCAATTGTTCTGTAACAAAAAATTATAAACTAAAATAATTTGTAGCAAAAACGAAACCGATTTAAAAACGAAATTGCAAGAAATGATCGTATTGTTGGAGTTTTAACTTATTTCTGAAGACTGTACTCAATAGCGCATTGGCCTGCTGGAACAGACTCTACATATAAGATTTTTTTTTTTAAATGTAGTTTTTAAAATCGCTATTTATTTTGAATGAAATATTTTTTTACATAGGTATTTCTGTATTAGGAGTATTCACGATAGTGATTTTTAATATAGATACCGATATTTAGAACCATCGAGAATGTTCGACAAACTGAGCTTCACCCGGAGAGCTAATTGGACTAAAATTATTAAAATAATTTTGTAATTTAGCGACTAACCCATGTGTAGGTCCTTCGTCCGAACTACTTTCCTTTATAGCTACATTCTGCCTATTAGCCCAGCCAGCTCCACCCAGCTCAGGATTAAATGTGAGATTTTTAACAATTCAATAAAATAAACGTAAAAGTGTTCGTAAACGATAAATTCATTTCAGAAAGAAATTTAAAGAACCAAGTTTAAACACACATTCACAACGATTGCAATGAAATTAAGATTTAGTGGGAAAAATTCCGAGAAATAAGTTCATTACCCAACATAAAATTATTTCTCGCAAAACGTTAAGAATATCATGACCTGAAAATAAAAGATGTCTTTATCATTTTTACGTTAATTTTAATTGGAGTCTCCGTATACTTAAAATTCATACAGAATAATTGCCCAATTAAGTCGTACTTGTCATACTAACAAAGGCTCCAATATCAATCATTTGCGTTATTACATACGATAACAAGTAAAGCCTTCTTTAAACTGTTCGTACAATCATCAAGTATCGTAACGAGCTTGCTTCTAGACTCAACAAGGTGTATGGTGGCAGGTCACAGCCGGTCCTCAAACTCTATCAATGTGAAGTCGTAACTGCCTAACATTTAATACGGAATATTCGTCATTGTTATGTTAATAAAACGTAGTGTTTAAAGCTTCGATTGCCTTGCACAGAGCAACAGTTGCATAGCTTGTTTAAGCTACTTTTATAGGGTTGTCCTATACCTTACCTGTACGTAAATTATTCCAAAATGTTTATATGTGATCAAATCAACCCATCAAATCTCAACTAGGACCGAAGTCCTATATGAGGTTGTATGTGGATGCATTGCAACTTTTGAGGACTTACTTAGAATACCTCCTATCCAGTATTTTCTGTCTAATTATATCCTTCAAACCGAAACACAGCAGTTTTCCCTCTACTGCTTTCCGGCAGAAATAGGTGCAGCGGTGGTGCCGCCATAGGCGACCCTTCGACATAAGACTCTACCACCATCAAAAGATAAGCTGTGTAATAAAACTGAAAACAGGGAGTACTATTAATTGTAGTGGTATCTGAAAATGTCTACTTGTGTATTTAAGACCTGCTTACGTTAATAGAGAATCATGAACATACTTTTCCGTAGTTTACTTTAAAAATGTTACCAATACAGGTTGGTAATAATTTTATTATCGAATAAAGATTTTAACGTTCTAAGTACCATACGCAGAACTCTACATGAAATGCGAATCCGCCAATATAATAACTTATTTTTTATATCATGCATAGATGTCGATTTCTTATAAAATACCAAAAAAAATATTTCAGGAAATTTATTACTCTTGAAGAAGTAAAAGTAGGTATTTCGCTATTCACTAACAGTTTTAAATTAAAGGTGAAATTAGAATTGAAAATATTATAGTACCAATTTATTACATATTTCAAGAATAATTGGTTATTATTAAATTAAAATTCGTAGTACCACCCCTAATTGTTAGTTGTGTTTGTGTCGGCTCGTTTGATCGTGCACAAAGGGCGCCGCTCGTGTCGTGTGTCCTCACTCACCTGATGTTTGACCATCGCGCCCGCACGTACTCGAGTTGCGTATTCGCAATATTACTAAAATTTTACCTAATGTTTTGTTTTAAATGTTGTAGAAGGTATAGCAAGAAGATGTTTCATATAGTTGTGATTTAAAAGTTCTTCTGTTTGCTATATTGCATTTAATTATCGTCAACATATTATTGTCCAGCAGGACGGTTTATCCACCCAAATCTGTGAACATTATACAATAGTTAACCTAGTAAGGTTAAACAAGCTACATATGTAGTCACATGAAAACATTTTTAATTACCCTCGAACATACCTACAAGTTTTCTTGCGATGTTTTCCTTCAAAGTAGGTATATTAATTCAATGATAGTTAAAGCTTATGTTTATCATTTAACTATTAAATATTATAGGAGTAGTATACGAGCAACCTGACGTTAATGGTCACTGGTGAAGAAGATGCGTTGTTACTCCTAACGACTATGTTTTAGCGTCTTCAGTCGAGTGAAGTCTGCGTTACTAATATTAACTGAATAGCACGAAGCGAGCATTGCTTTTTTAGGGGAGAAATTACGGCAGCGCCGCAGGCGAGCCTTCGACATAGGACTAGGACATTAACCTATTATTGTCCAGACAGTATCGTCCCACTACTGGGCACGAATCTTCTGATTGTGGCTAATTGCGGATAGGACTCATAAAATACTAGCCATAGGTATACATGTGTAAATCCACTCGACGACAAAGAAATTATTATTAGAAGTCGCGTTTTCTTTTTATCAACAAAAGCTACTGGTATTAATACTTAAGAAATTTCATACACCTAGCATATCCTAATCACATCCTATTATCAAATTATTAATTAATACTAAGAATAACTTACAAATATTGTATTATT
>DWKW01001416.1:0-12757 GCA_018250115.1 Doberes anticus | reverse complement strand
CTACCACGCTGACCAGGTGCGGATTGGCGGACTTCACATACCTTTGAAAACAAAATGGAGAATTCTCAGGTTTTCAGGTTTCCACACGGTGTTTTCTTTCACCGTTCAAGCAGGCGATAATTAGTTTCTAACACGCACATAATACATACATGAGAATAGATAATATTTCGAGATATAGAGGTGGATGCCGGGATTCGAACCCCGACCAAGGTCGAAATTCATGGCCAGTAGGCTATCAGTCTCAACAGTATCATTAGTTTTTTTTATATTAACGAAATAGTAAACGAGCGTGCAAGCCATCTGGTATTAAGTGGTCACTGCAGGCCATGGACATTCACATAAAACCTCAACTAGGACGGAAGTCGACATGACGAGCATTCGACATGAGACTCTACGGTACTATGATAATTAATATTCAAATTGAGATCAACAAACAAAAGTTATGATAGTAATCATCATCAACCCATTATTGTCCCACTGCTGGGCGCGGGTCTTCTCTCAGAGATGATAGTAATATTCCATAACAATTTACATTGTCCAAATATGTACAATGTCCCAAACAGCTCATATTATTACATTAACAGTGTATTGTAGCTTTTATTTTTTTTCTGATTAAATGAGTTCAGTATTCACTCAGCAAATTTCTACCGTTGCTGACACGACGTTTCAAAACTCATGGACCTAGCCTAGATAATCCATACCTAGTTCTGAAGGCACAATTCTTCAACAAAGCAAGTTTTCATGCTGATTAAATTAAAATATGCCTTTGTGTATTGTGTTAAGGTTTCTATTTCTTTGTAGGTAACGCACTTCTGTGACCTTTTTCATGCAAGTACCCCGTCTGAGCAATATTGTATTGTCAATAGTCGTTTCCTTCGGTGAAAGGTGATCGTGACCACGACACGGTCCATTGTTACGAATGTTAAATTAAAATCGAAGCTTTTTATACCCTCTAAGTAAAAGTAACGTTCGCTGTTTCATTTTATTGTCACTGTTATGAAACAAATCAATTTAAATTTGAATTATTTAGATTTTGCGTGATGTGTTTTAAATCAAAATGGCTTATTTGTATGATAAATATGAATGACGAGCCACACACATAAAGATAAACGGCATCTTGTCACACAGACAAGAACACATGCACCCAGACTAGAAACAGAAATCGAAATGTATCATTCAGATTTGCTTTCCACGGAAAGTCGAATCCAGAACTCTCCGAATGGCAGATCGGCATGGTGACCACTGTGCCATTCCCGTCGTCAATCTTCAATAGTCATCGTGATAAATATCGATCTCTTGACTTCGTCTAATATTTATATACTTTGTTATTATATAGAGTAAGCGATCAGCAGTTGAACTAAAATTGATCAGACAATGACTATCTTTCATATAATAAATAAAATTATGTCTCGTTCGTTGTTAAAATTAAATATTAATTTCTCTCTATGACCATGGCACGTCGTGAACAGGGACACTTGTTTGGTTATGAGTCTTCGACAAGAGAGCCTGGAGGAAGGCTCTGGGACGGGATCGGCTTCTTACGGGGCAAGAAGTTTGTTCCATGTTAAAGTCCTCGCTTGTTAAGCAGGAGCTTACGGCCACAGTCTAGCGTCGTTCCCGCAGTCACGATTGTCCCAACATTCATAGCCCTCACTACAACAGACTACGGCATAATCACTTTTCCATTGTACATTTTGGTAACCACAGGGACAAGTGGAGGTACGACTTCCCGGTTTATTACTCGCCGTTCAATAATTCGTCCAATTGTTATTTGTTTGTTTCTGTTGAGAAATCTCCTCAAAGATACTCGCTACCTCTTTGGGGAGATATCGCGCATGTAGGATTTGTACCCATTAAAACCAGCTTGGTTAAAACGCGACACATGTAGGACGCTCTGGGATCTCCAATAGAATGCACCAGCACCACATTTGTACTCTGCCTCTCGCCTTGACTGCATTCGACTCCACAATTGCTTCTCCATTGGGCCCCTCTGCTACTCATATAGACCTGCAGACAACTGCCTTTCCGTCAGGTATTTGCCACCGCTTAGTAGCTAGTCGACCTGCACCCCTGGTTAAGTTACGCCTTAATTTATAATTTACATTTCTGCCCCGCTGGGACTCCCAACTTCCGAACCGTCTGACACACAGGTCGTCAATTTGCAAAATGTATTTTACTGTAACAAACTAAAAGTATTTCTCAATTTCTAAACAAAAGAGTACTGTAGTGTTCTGGGTATTTTGTTTACCCAAAGATAATTCTTTGAGAAACTATACAAATTAATCAGACAAAGCAGATTCCGAACTAGCAAACAACGTTGCGATCGACTAGTTTTGCCTCTAAAGGCCAAACCCTAAGCCCTAGCAAAGGCGTAAGCCCGTTTGTATTCAGCAAATTTGTTTTAAACCAAATTTAGCATTATTGGCCTCAATAACTTAGATTGTATCGCTTTTAGGTTTTTGCGATTTATCTTCCCTTACACTAAAACCTAGTCTTATCAAGTTTATCGTACGTGAAAATGTTTTATCGTACGCAGAACAGGAAGCATTCCAACTTAGTCCGCAGGAGTGACACTGCGTCCACGTATGCCTTGGATAGAATTTTGGTTCAATTTCCTCTAATGTGGATGTCTATGGACTGCAAAGATCTCTTTACACAAGGTGGCCTGCATGGTTGTGGTGCAACTGCAAATGAGCAGTTATTAGTTTCTTCTATGGATAATTTAGAAAAACCTGAAATGCGTACGTAGTATGATTCGAAACCCGACCCACCGTACTGAGATTTAGGAATTTTTACCTACTAGAAAAGTACTTTTTTTCAAATCAAATCAAATATCTTTATTGTGGATAAAGGTCAAGTGGATGTTCCTTAAATCTAAGATTACAGCTCTTTATTCGACCCTATTCAGGTATGCAAAAGAAAAATGTCATTATTGATATTACAATTGATTACATTTAAACAAGTCAGTCGTCATTATTATTATAAATCAATTAACTAACTAACTTCCCAACCTTTTATCGTTTTCGTACCCCTCATTAAACCTTATCATTAATCATAAGTACCCTACCCTAAAAGTCCATACCTACTACTAAAAATGTGTCTCACTTCTCTTAAGTCTGTCTATTGTCAACTTTGTGTTTGTGTGTCTTTGTAAACTTTGAAATATACCAAGTAGGTACTGACTCTAGAGACTTGTTATCTATAGAAAGTAGCTGTAGGAGTCCTTTTAAGTACATTAACGTTATATATTTTTTTATTATTTATGTTTGCAATGAATTTCGACAAAAAATATTTTATTACAGTACAGTAAAGGGAGTATGATAGTCGTTCAGACGCGGTATACAAAAGAAAGTACTGTATTTTACCAACCCAACGCCCACAGCTTAGCACCTTAGTAAGTTATTAGTTATAAGGTTCATTTTAAACTACATATTGTAGTTATAATTCATTATAATAATATTTATATAACTTACCTGTTATATATAATATAATTTTCACGTACCCCCAATTGGACTCCGCGGACCACCTGGGAACAGGTTGTAAATCGCTGTACTAGACTATCACTGCCCATAGTACCAGTAGTAAAGTAGCTAGGCATACGGACAGATGGTAAGAACGAGATTGTAAGGGTTCCGTTTTTGCCAAGTTCCATTAGCTAAGACACAGTTCACTATGTCAGTATGTGACAGAGAAAAATGCGTTTATTGTAGTATTTGCGTTACCTAGAAGCTAAAGTACTCGATAAATACGGAAAAAAGATATCCGATGACATAGTATAACGTTATAAATAAGCGTCTATGACAATAGACGGCCCATTAATACGAGTACAATGCTATACATATTTTCCTCAATGATTGTAACGCAACACTTATGAATGTACATGACATTCTATGAATCATAGTGGATCATGCAATGTCTGTTTAGTTATGCTGAATGGACGGTAGCCTCTGTCTTGAATGGATCATGTTTTGTAACCCTCTGCGGGTACGGTTTCGAAGTTTGATGGTGGTAGAGTCTTATGTCGAAGGCGCGCCTGCGGCGCACCATCGCTGCGCCTATTTCTCCCGTAAAGCAGCAATGCGAGAACTGCTGTGTTTCGGTTTGAAGGGTATCATTAGGCAGCACACTCTGGACATTCCAATCCAATTTAGTTCTCAGGAGTAGCAACGCGTGTTGAAACTTATTAGATTAGAACTAAAATAAGACTTCCGTTTTAGTCGTGGTTGGATGTGAACGTCCATGTGGCCATGTGGCCTGCATGCTCGTTAGCTGCTCTGGAAATAAAAAAGTTGATAATTAAATTGTCATCGATTATTTTTGTTAAAAAGTTACGATATTCAGAAGATTACATTGACGATGATTTTTTTGTACCAATCAAAAGTTTGAGTCTCAGACGCTCGTAGTTAGGGATGAGATGTACTTGCAAAATTTAATATGAGGCCAGTATGTAAAAATACCAAAATCGAGAATTTGGCTTTAAAATCATCATCATCATCATCGTTCCATTGCTGTCCCACTCCTGGACTGATTTAGGCCGTAGTCCACCACGCTCTCCATCAGGCATGGAGGTTTCCTCACGATGTTTTCCTAGTCCGTTAAAGCGAATGATAGTAATTATCGACGACGCTGATAATATAGAAATAATTATAAATAATAATTTCGGAAAGTTGAGGTGCGTGCGAGGATTCTAACCGCGTCCCGCCGGAGCGAGAGCTCGACGTTCTTAGCCACTAGGCACAATCACTTAGGTTGATTTTCGTTTAATTAGGCATTTTGATTTCTCTCTCATTCTTGATTCAGATAGAACATGGGCTGCAGTGACAACTTAACATCAGGTGGCCTGCAAGCCCGTTTGCTATTCTGTTAAGATTTAAAAAAAAACCCAGGGCTTTAAAATACTTGAAAGTATTTGCAGTGTCGGTTCTCGTTCGTAGAAATTGTATCTTTAAAAATTTATGATCGTAGTAAAAACGAATTTTCGGAAGTTCAAAGTATTTTTTTTTTCAAATACGATAGTACCTCTTATTGCTATCATTACATGGATTGATTTCCTATGCAAGTATTTTTCTGGTGTTATACAGTTCTGCCGGCGCCTGACTAGTAAGTACTTTCAAACTTATAAGTATCCTGCCCTACTTTTAAACTCAGATTTATTAAAACCTCAATACAAATACGTCTCATCCCTACTTCTGATACCTTCTAAAGAATAATATCGTCCGTGCGAATCTCGAAACGCTCTCCTGACGTGACTAATTTCTTACCAGATTTCATAGTCCATCGAAAAAGTATCCATATCTTAGAATAAAAAGATAAAAATATTCCAAATTGTATCCAAATGATTACAAAACCAGATACACTCACATTTTATAGTACATTTGGTGATTATATCCCATTACTTCCACTATGTAGCGCGGGGTATTAGTTAACTTTTGGGATCAAAGCTTACGCAGGCTCGATCGAAGCCCGCCCTTTATGGATTTGGCTCAAAGGCGCTTAGGCCTTATTGAGAACAATACAGGCTTCCTATGCTAACTTGTTACCGAGTATCAACTTTTCAATAAGTAGTTAGGCATATACTGAAGCTTACCATAACTTAGTGAGTTGTTCTATGGAGTTGTGGGAATAATGGCAAGAGTTTGAATGCCTTTAGTGGAAAACATTAAGGCTTAAACAAAAACATACAATACGAGATGATTTAGTAGCATGTATTTAGAGACGTTAAATATCTAACAAAATATAATATTTTGCTCATTATATACATATATTTAGATTTTATTCTAATCAGCCTGTTAAGGTTTTTTATTTTGATTGTTTGCTGATACCGCATGACCAATAAGTGAATCCACGATCGACTTATTCTACTAAAGGTAGATTTACATTATATTAACAAATAAAAGTGAGTGATAGCCTAGTGGTTAAGCATACCGCTACGGTGGGTCGAGGTTCAAATCCCGCAGGTGCGCCTCTGTTTCTCGAAATATTATCTATTCTAAATTTTTGAAATTATGTGCGTATTGTGAATTAATTTCACTCTCATTAATAGTGAAGGAAAACATCGCGAGGAAACCTTCATGCCTGAGAGTTCTCCATGACGTTCTCGAAGGCATGTGAAGTTCGCCAATCCGCACTTTGCCAGTTTGGTGGACGACGACCTACACTCTCTCATCCCTCAGAGAAGACCCGTGCCCAGCTGTGGGACAATAATGGGTTTAAGATATATATGTATTAACAAATATATAATAGACACGACGTTACCTATTTAACAAAAGTGTATAAAGTCGAGTGAGGGCTGTTGGCACATATGTATATTGCACAAAAAACGGGCAAAAAATAAAGCTGCGTTTTTTGGGAAGTCTGCATGGACGAAGTCGCGTGTAAAAGCTAGTATCTTTACAAACCATCTCTTATTCTGGTTTATTGAGGAAGATAGCCTAGTGGTAAAGTTGCTCGACCTCCCGTTCCGGTGGGTCGTTGTTCAAATCCGGGCACGCACCTCTAAATTTCTAAATTGTTATTTTTTATTGCTCGCATTTTACAATGAGCAAAAACACGAAAAACATGAAGATAGGTATTACTGAAACAATGCAAAGGATTGCTTACAAGGCAAATGATATATTTAATAATACATGATATAACAAACATAAAATGTCTGCGGTAAGTATGGTTCTGTGAGTATAATTGATACATTCAACAAGGGGCTATGTGGTTTGCTTCATGACTCACGGTAAATGGTATGTGAACAGCTGAATTGTTCAATTAGTAATAGTCTCTTGTAGGTATAACAAGCTTGTAACCTATTTTATTTCCCACTGCTGGCCGTGGGTCTGGTTCGCAAACGCTCGATGATGCAATAAATGTACGCTTTTCCAAAGAAATAAATGATTATGCACCGTAATACCGTTAGGCCATCTATACTAATATTGTAAAGAGAAAAGATTTGATTGTTTGTTTGCATTGAATAGTCTCCGAAACTACTAGACCAATTTGAAAAAATATTTTCAGAAACCAGGGATTGTGTATTCTGCGGAAATTATTTAGAATAGAGCAAAGTGATGTAAGTACTACAGTTTTTTAGAGGACATCAATATCTACAAAAAAGTCTACTACTACTACTATTTGTCTTACTGTTACAGTTATGTCACCATAACTACTTTTTCATGTTAATTTGAGATACAGATAAAAAGGATTGCATGTTTCAATTCAAGTGTTATGTTTTTACCGTTAGACTCATGAAATTTGCTACTTATTCAGACAATGCAAAACACTACGGTAATGTTATTTTTCAATGGGAATGGATTAAGGTGGTTCGTAGAGAAAAAAAAAATGTAATGCTTGTTTCTACAAAATCACAAATCTCCGAAAGTTTTTTACTGGTTGCTATGAAATTTTGACACAACTTTGTGTTTTTATATAACTTCGGTATGTAGATGCCATACCTACTTATATTGCGTTAAAAATGGTTTTTTCTCAAACACCTGTTGAACGTAACAATAATTATTGAATTTTGTGGTCAGTATATTGAAGTGAGTGGTTAAGTATAGTAGCCTAGCGTTTAAGTATATTGATCTCCCGCTCCATGGTGTCCTGGTTCAAATCCCGGCACACGCCTCTAAATCATGTGCGTATCATAAAAATATTCCTTCATTTAACGGCGAAGGAAAACATCCTGAGGAAACCTGCGTGCCTGAAAGTTCTCCCTAAGGTTCTCAAAGGCAGGTGTAGTCAGCCAATCTGCAACAGGCCAGCGTCGTGGATTATGGTCTAAACCTTGTCATTTCTGAGAGGAGATACGGAACTGGACGGTGCCCAGTAGCAGGACAATAATGGCTTGATGGATTATGAAATACATTGAAAAGATGGACTAACTCTTCTCCCGTTTTCACCAATGAAGTTGACCGATCCACAGCAACGCGTGGCCGGGTACAGCTAGTACAACTATAAAATTGTAACGAGGTCATGTAAATAGAGTAAATAGGTCAATGTACAGAACATTGAAGGTATATTCAAAATATGACATCGATCATTTAAAGGTTTCTGAATACAAAATACTATTTTTTTGTTTGGTCAGTATTCTTCACGTGCGCTGCCTAAACGTTTGTGTATGTGCCTTAGTTGATGGCAAACGTAGGGTTTAAACAGCTCTACAATAAAAATAGCGACACTATATTATAAGTAATTTTTTTATTTTAACGTATGTAGAGGATTTTATGTTTAATTTTTTTTATTAAATTGATTGATTGATTAATGATTAGTTGAACTACAAAATATTAACCCCTTATAAAAATAAATTACAAATTGCACCATCACAAGTACTTAATAGACTATCTGTTTAAAAAAAATCCAGTCTGGTATGTCATTTGGTTACCTAGTTAAGGGATACTACATAAAATTATTAATTCACGATATAACTCTGGAACACGCTTTGTAAATGGAAATTTTAATCACCTAGATGGCTAGAATTTACTTTTAACGGACAAAACAAAGGGTCTGTGGCATCCTTCTGGTTTTTCAAGGACGACTCTAGGGGATATAACTCCAAGACCTTATTCAAAAACGCGTGGTGGATACATCTGATAATATTGTTAAAGAGTGGTTACTTTATGGTGGTAGATTATCATGTTTCCTATTTCTGCCGTAATGCAGTAGTGTAATAACTGTTATGTTTCGGTATGAAGGGTGTGGTAAGGCAATTGACAACGGACAAGAGCATTCTAACTTTGTCCTGAGTAGCAACGCATCTACATACGATCTCAGATAGGACTTTCGTCCTAGTTGAGGTTTGATGTGGATGTACATGGAATGCAGTGAAAAATTAACATCAGGCGGCTTGCTTGCTCGTTTGCTATTCTATTATCATAAAAAAATAATATGCAGAATATATAATATGTAGAACGTTGACATGCCAACATATTTCTTTCAATCTGGTCATGTTCAGTGTAGCGTTCATATTGGGAATTTATATAAAAGCCGGTTATCGTCGCCATACAGACCGTTGCAATGAATGGAGCATTTATACACATAAATAAAGGCTACACAGCCTTGCCTTTTAAATAACGTTAACCGGAGGTGAAATTCTATAGTTATGATATGAATTTCTAAGAATTTTTATATACAGTTAAATTTTTCTGACGCGTACCCATGTACTTCCAAGACTTTTCTTTTACGTTTTTGCTTTAGTAAAGTAAAAACCCTATTTTGGGTTATAATTTGACGTCATTATCAACTAACTGCTAAGAGTCTGAATCGCGCTGAATTCGTGGTGGTAGAGCCTTATGTCGATGGCTCGCCTGCGGCGGCACCAATGCTGCACCTATTTCTGCCCTAAAGCAGTAGTGTCAGAACTGCTTTGTTTCGGTTTGAAGTGTGTAGTTAGTCAGAAGACACCGGACAAGAGGCATTTGAACTTAGACCTCATGAGTAGTAACGCATCCACATATACGATTTCAGATAGGAACTTCGTCCTAAATTAAGTTTGATGTAGATATCTATGGGCATGTATCATTTTTGCAAGCTTTCTTAACTTGTTTCTTTCATATGTCTGTCCGTCTGATTGTCTGTTTTTTCTGTTTATAATTTAACAAGCGAACTGTAACTCTCCCACTAACATAGTCTTTTAAAATACTAATGCTTCCTTTTGGGGTCTTCTGTTGTCAAATATTAGCGCTAAATAATAAAGAGTCGTCATCATCATCAACTCGTTTGTGTCCCCCTTCTTGAACGTAACTCCTTTCAGGGGTCTCACGAAACGGTTTACGCCATAGCCCACGTGTCCAAGTGCGAATTAGCATCCAGGATTAGAGAGCGGACTACGACACAGGGCCTTGTGTGGGTTTATAAATAAATACCAACCATCTCCACAAATCTCCACCGGGAATATGAGCGGGAAACGATATAATTATTATCAGATTTATTGAATTTTCCATTTACGCACCGCATAGATGGGTATAAAAGTACATATAATCAATATCGGTATTAGAAAAAATGTCACGTATCGGTCCTAAAATATTCAGTAGTAACAACAGATTACGTAACCAAGTAACGAACCTGTTCGATTCCCCGAACTACAGCCCAGACTATTATTATTAACCCTCGCAGCCCGTAACCCGACCTACCAATAATAATTTCCTGTCCCTCACAATAAGTCATTCATTACCCTTAATTTATTCTTGCACTCACCTACAGACAAGTGGGTTTTTTCTTTTTGTTTCACACACAATGCTTTGTGAGAAACTCGGTTGTTCAAAAGGTAGTAAATTAAAGTAGCGATGTAAAATGCATTTCACGTGGTTGGTAGCTGCGCGAGCGATGCTACGGCTTCTGACTCGGACGCCATTGCGATGACGTCACCGCAACCGGACCGCGGAATGACGGTCACAGCGTTTGACCATTCGTTACAGCGTACATTAAAACATGATCCATATTTGAAGTTTGAATTTTAAATCGTAAGAATAAACTATTCGTATCAAGAACTAATAATTTTTAACGCAATATTATGATAAAATCTCCTCTACTTCTTTAGACAGAATCAAACGTAAAATACAGTAAGACAATTAAAGATTAAAGACAAGTTCTTGTTATTTAAATGTTCCAATAAGCGTTCGATTTCTCTAGCAATTGATCCTGTAGTGTCACTTCTGTATGCTGAGTAATTTAATGAAAGATCCATAGCGGGAACGGAATTGGAAAAATTGGGAAGATTGAGAAAATTTTAATACAATATGGAGGCTATTTCGAAGAGCGTGAAAAATATGAATGCCATCCTGTGAACGTGTTAAGAAAGGTTAACCGTAAGTAGTAATTTTCATTGACGTTAAACACGACGACGATCAACGGTTCAACGAGTTTATTATATGAAGTCGACGGAGGTTAAAAGAAAATGAATACTGTAATTATTTGATTTTTATGTAGGTTATTACGTTTTAATACTCAAATGGATTGTTATAGAAACGTAATTATAGGTCTTGTCTTGACGCCTTGAATAAATGAAGTTGTTACTGTTATTAAGAACAATTTCAGTCTTAGAATAGTTAATGATGTGAATTCTGCTCGCGACGTTGTCACGAAATTGATATAAAATTAACTGCTTAACTGAACTTTAAAGTAGATGCCGCCGGATACTGGAGTGGTATATCAATCAAGTTAGCTCAAACGGTATTTTTCTAAACTTATGACGTATTTTCAGCGCTTTGTATGCCATGCCATTGGAAAACAAACAACAGAACGAAAGCTTAAACACAAATCTTTTACTTTCTGAAACTAGTCAAAATTTATCCGGGAATAAAAGTGTGGGGCTACGAGTGTAACGCGTTATTATTACCTATTACTATTTTATTTATTTCCTTAATGTCCAGATCAAAGCCTGTGATTGTTTTATAATATTCATATAGATTAGGCTCATAAGTTAATAACTTTTTAATCACCGACTCAAAGCATTACTTTTACTAGAATACAAATTAGAAACAAAATTTTAACATCACTGAAATTTAATAATAATCGATTCAATAAACATTTGTACAATCTTCTATGACGTCTCTGAGAGAGTTGGAAATACTAATTTTATCTAATTTAATCTTTAAATCTCAGTTATATATCATTTGTAGTTTTATTAAATATTTAATGTATGTAAGTGGTCATTGTAGATTATGGAATGAACATTTGCAACAACAAGGAAGTTACCTAATTACCAGAAGCCTTGATGGGCTTTTCTTGAAATCTCTCGACTCAACTTAACGCAGAACTCGCGGTTTCGTCCGCGTTAATGTTATATCGTGATTTTTCCTTAATTAACGAGCTATCTAATGCAAAAAGAACGCGAAATTTTTTATACTTTTTATTTTCGTTTTTTGAAAAATAGATTGCATTTACAATTACAAAATTCTCCAGTTCATTTTCCCGTTTAAGTGGTAAAATTACGAAAATTAATTTTCATGTAGTTTAATCTTAAGAAGTAACATTTCTCATTCTAACTTTGCAAAAACTTTTCACCCTTAAATTGAGTTGAATTTCGAAAAATCTTCGTAAGTGACACCTACGTTGTAAAATCAATACGGTATCCAAATTTAAAATACAATTTTAAGTGTTTCCAAATTTCTATAATCGGGACATCCCCTTTTAATATACTTATATTATAAAAACTGTCCAAACTAAGGCTCTAATTATTATTACGAACATGACACGGTCTGGATAAGATCTAAAAGGCGTGCTGGAAGGGCGACACGTTATATGCATAACGCATTAGTGAATTTGGAAAGGTGCAAGGTTGGCTTGGCACGACAACGGAACTAAGTGTTAATTTTAACGGGTTCTACAGAGAACTGAGTTTTTGAACGTCAAACACAGTGCTGAGAACCATTTAGGTCATCGCAAATTAGGTATTGGTGTATTGAGGATTTAACGTTCGTGATAAGAGGAGTCCACAAACAAGATTACCTCCCACGATTCTGTCACCGTATAATAATGAAAAAACATAATCCATTCTGATTTATCTCAGTGCATGCTACAGAGATTTCAAGCTGTATCTCTGGTTCTGCTGTACTGATCTTTTTTAAATAGATCATAGTAAGTTGCAATAAGTGAGTTATAGTGATAGGTGGGTCGAGGTTCAAATCCCGGTACTCACCCCTATTTCTCGAAATATAATCTATTCTATTATTTGCGTTATGAATTAACTATTACTCGTTTTAACGGTGAAGAAAAACATCGAGGAGAAACTTGCACACCTTATAGTTCTCCATAACGTTCCTAAAGGTATGTAAAG
>DWKW01001415.1:0-12763 GCA_018250115.1 Doberes anticus | reverse complement strand
TCTATTTCTATTTAAATAATAATAATGCAATTATTTATTCACTCTCACAACAGAGTTTAGCGTTTACAAACAATGAACCGTTGAAATGCTAATGATAACTAAACTATAACTAACTAAACTATACGACAAACATTAGCAGAATAAAATAAACCCTTTAATTATGCTTACCAGTTTTTACAATTGAAGACATACTTGTGACGTATTTATTAAGAAAATAAAAGTGCACTGGACTTGAGCTACATACTGTATAATACATATTATTACGTACATTACAGTTTTAGCTCCCATCTATCCTCTGCTTCAAAGTAAGTAATCGAACTATATTAATACTTATTACTTTAGAGCTTCGTAATCGGATGATACGTCGGGATAAGCGTGGAATGAGAGCAGTGATTACGAGACAGAAAATGTTAATAATCTGCGTTCAGAGGGGTCGTAATACTTGCTATTGAAAGGATTAGTTTATAGTTTATAGATGTAAAAGGAGAAATTGATCGGTTTCTCCTTGAAACTTGAGATTTTGTATGTTCTCTCCATAACTTTGATCCCCAATAAGAAGAACAATTGCCTAAATAACCTAATACGGGTTTCAACGGAAGGGGCGAAAAAAAGAGCTGTAGTTGCGAACGTTCAGTTATAACAGTTCAAAGGGCAAAAAGGTTGAGATTGATTGAGCAAATTGATTGAGAATTACAGATCTTTTAATATATTATTATATTTATAACCTTAACTGATGTGCAAGTAATCTTATTCCCTTTAATTGGGTTATATTCAAGGGAATAAAATTAGTACGCAATTTCTACAGCGGTGATGCTACTTTTAAAGAGGCAAAGATGACGTAGCGGTTAATAATTGCGAACTCCAGTGAGTCAAGTTTCGAAGCCTAGCACTTTTTCTATTTTTTTTATTCAAACTGAATAGAAAACGAGCATGCAGGCCACCTGATTTTAAGTTACTGCAGCCTATGGACATCCACCTCAAACCTTAAGTAGGACGGAAGTCTTATCTGAGGTTCTATGTGAATGCGTTGCTACTCCACAGGACTAAGTTAGAATGCCTCCTGTCCAGTGTCGTCTGCCTAACTACACCCTCCAAACCGAAACACAGCAGTTCTTACACTGCTGCTTTACGGCAGAAATAGGTGCAGCGGTGGTACCGCCGCAGGCGAGCCTTCGACATAAGACTCTACCACCTTTAAAATTGCACTTATTACTTGAACTTATTTCAAAAGTTATGTGCGTTTCAGAAATTAGAAAACATCTTAAGAAAATCCATATACGTAAGAGTTCTCATTAACGTTCTTAAAAAAATGTTGAGTGCATTAAAAATATGTTGTAGACATATTGAAGTTATTTAAAAATATATTACTAAGCTACTTAACTTAAATTTTCTGCTTTATTGCACTTGAAAGGCTTCAAATCACTCGCAAATTACACAATCGTAACTATAACAGTTTGAGCGTATTTCACCTAATGTTTGTTCCATTTTGTAGTTTTATTATGCTATTCAGGTGCCTGGTATTAAGTTTGTACCTGACATCAACTCTGTAAAAAACCTCGTGGCGCTACCTGTTGTCATGTTAACAATTTTATATATTACCATTTGTTATTGAGTGGGTTGTGTAATTACCGATTGGGTATTGACGCTACTCACTAGCTAAATAATGATCGAACATGACGATCAGATATTGAGTGAGAACTTTACTTTTTATTTACATATTAGTGTACGTCGTCGAATAATGGAAAGTTCAACTAAAAATGGTATTATTTTTATTGATCTTTTTACTGATTTGTGGCTGGAACGTGACGGTGGAAGCATATGATTAAAATTGAGTATCACATAACGTCAGAATCGATCAAAGGTGCAATAAATTATCATAAACTTGGACTTGTGCGTACTTACTGTAGGTTTATGTAAACATTTATTCAAGTCTCATATTTAATATCGAGTAGGCTCAATACTCAAACGACATATTATTGCCGACATCAAAACATAGAAGGGATACAATTTGGCAAGAATTTTGTGTACATTACCGCAGCAATACTGCAGTCTTTAGGGACCAATTTCATTTTTTTTTCTTTGAAAGGGTATACGTTCCCCTTGGTAACATAATTTATTTTTAGGATGATGAAGAACATCGGAAAAAACCACCACGAATGACCCGAGTTACGAAAAAAGAAGTCACGTATCATAGACGGGGCTTTTGCGTTTCGTTTGAATACATACATACGACATACGAAGATAAGATATACCTTAATGAAATTTTACAAACACAGAAACATTATTAGTAACTTTTCCGTTTTAAAGCAGTTTATAAAACAATTTTTCTTTACAAACAGTTCTTGATTTAAGATGCGAATAGTGCGAGAAAAATATGCTAACTACATCTTGCGCGGGATGTTGTACACACCGACTTCGTAGAATTCAGAGCTTAATTATTATAGTTTTTGAAATGTCTTGATAAACTTTTTGATCGACATTTCCGAGTAAACATATTTTTATACAAGTATAATAAATTGTCAAAGATTAAGAAACGTAGCAAAGTCCTCAAAAGTTGTCATTATATTCATCTAAGCACAATTATTATTATGAATCGTAGAGACAAAGTAATAAATTAACGTTTGATATTATTCAAATATATTAAGTTAATATTGTATAACCTCCTTATTATGAAAATTCATTAACTTAGGTTGATATTGTCACCGTCAGAAGTCGATGCATTGGCCTATTATTATTATATAATTTACTGGTGACTGACTAGTTATAAAGTCATCATTTTGAGAAAAGACTATTTAAACGAGTGTTTAAAAATCATGCTCGTTAAAGTACCAATAATTTTGGCAGTTAATTCATTGATTGTTTATTTGGTGATAGAGTCTTATGTCGAAGGCTCGCCTGTGGTGGCACAATCGCCGCACATATTTCTGCCGTAAAGTATCAGTAGTGTGAGAACTTCTGAAATTCGGTTTAAAAGATATGGTTAAGCAAAAGACACTGGATAGGAGGGATTCTAGCTTCAGTCCTCTGAAGTAGCAACGCATAAAAATACGACAGGACCTCCTAGTAGAGGTTTGATGTGGATGTCCATGGGCTGCAGTGACCACTTAACGTTAGGTGCCCTCTATGCTTGTTTGCTATTCCGTCAATGTATTTAAAAAAAGTTTGAACCATATTTACAATAATATTCATACATTTTCTATCATCTACAACTTTTCAGTCTAAGACCGTTCTATATATTGAATAACACAGCGTAATCAAAGACCGAAGATCTAAATTCATCCTCTAAAGGTTATTCGAGTTGAAGTAATACGTTTCAGGTCAAGCAAACGTATTTGTATAGTGAGATCTCGCCAACTCCTCAGAGAAAGCGCCTTATTCCAGGCCGCTGAGAAGGATTATGCACGGTTCACCTTCCTTCAGCTGTCTGAGGCACACAAGATGCACTACTTACGTATAGCCACGTCGTAGAGCTTATTCCAATTCAACTTAGTTTAGATATTGACAGACAGTGCTACATTTGGCTGAATTAAAAAAATCTAAAGCCACATTGAAGTAGCGTTTCATGATAAAAATTGTATGTATGAAAAGCACATTTCTTTTGAACTTGTTTGGTTAAATTGGTTAGGTTGGTTGGTTAATTGTATGGCACCGTGGTCTACGTGCGATCTGCTGTTTGGAGGGTCCTGGGTTCAATTCCCGGCGGGGCAGAAATTTGAATGATGAATTTGGGTTTCTGTACCTGGTCTGGGTGTTTGTGTGCGTCTGTATCCGTGGCACCCACGGCACAGGTTAAATCCTACTATGGGGTTATGAGTGTGAAACGTTATTTATTTTTAATTAAGAAGATCAGAAACCTACAATACGTATTTCCGTAATGTAATGCATTCTTTTGAAACCAAACACGACTCTATCGTAACTTTTTTGTTCAGTTAGAAGAAATTTGCGTTTCATGTCAGCCGTTTTTAATATGGCATCATTTGTATGCTACGAAGCGTCTTTTAGTTTTATAAAACAGTAGTGTGAGCATTGTTATGTTTCGGTTTGGAGAGAAAGTAGATAGGCAGAACACACTAGACACGAGGCATGCCAACCTCACCTCACCTCACCTCACCTCACCTCAGACTTCAGGGGCAGCAACGCATCAGCATACGACCTCAGACGGGACTTCAAATCTGTTTAAGGTTGGGAACAAAATATGTACATGGGCTGTGGTGACCTTTTAACATCAGGTGGCCTGCACGTTCGTCTGCGCTTCCTATACAGTTTTTTTCAGACCTAGGCATCGTGTCAAATAAATACTAATTAGATAAGGTAATAACAACGTTTCACTCTCATGACTCCAAACTAGGATTCCCTGTATCATGGGTGCGATTGACACACACAGAAACTACCACACCACCCAACACCTAGACCAGTGACAGTCTAAATTCTTTATTCAAATTTCTGCCCCAATGGGAATCGAACCCAGAACCTTCTGAACGGCAGATCGCATGATTACTTCGGTGCTATTCGAGTTGTCACACGACACTTCATTCAAAATTTGATCTTCTATTTTTTTTTTTTACTAAACCTAAGCAACCTAAGCATTTTAGCCACTAAGGGGACAATTTTAAAGACTCACGGACGTGGCCATTAAAGAAACACTGAGGGCCATATTCCTACTACATGGCAACATTAGCAACTCAATATAACAATAGTGATATATGTAGGTATAATGATATTCTAACTTTTTTTTCTCTAATGTCTCATGCTGTGGGCCCTATGGCCTTTACGGCTTCACCGAGTTTTTTGTGGAGACCCGGAAGGGCTCACCCAGCTTTAAAGTGAGTGGAGGAGGGGTAAAAGTGAGAGACAGCGTCGGGCGTGAAAGCCTCGACCTGAATACGCAACTCTGCCCCGAGATTCTAGCATCTCACTTCATTTCACCTTTTATTTTAGTGGGGAGCTTATGTGCTCAGCTTTATATTTGTATACAATATTTCCATACTAAATAACTCCAGGTGCATTGGTACGCTCCGTTTCTCTCCAGTCACGGGATTGTCGGATTACGGACGATCGCATTTATTGTTTCCTACGTGTACGTGAGTTGATTTATTTACACAGGCTCCCGTGTCACAACAGTATTTTTGAAGCCTGTACTGATTGCGTGTTTGTTTTTAAAGTGCACGGTCGGATTCTATGTGAATGGAAGCTTAGGAAAGACTTATATCTTGGTTATGAACTGTTTTTGCAAGCAATTTTTTTATATTATGATATGAAAAAAGTAGTGATAGCCTAGTGGTTAAGAATCTCGAACGCTCGCTCCGGTGAGTTGGGGTTCAAATCCCGGCACGCACCTCTTAATTTCGAAATTGTAATTTATAGTTGTTTCAGAATTATGTGCGTAATAGAAATTAACTATCACTTTCTTAAACTTTAAAGGAAAACATCGTGAGGAAACCTGCATGCCTGAGAGTTCTCCAAAATGTTCTTAAAAGCATGTGAAGTCCACCAACCCGCACCGGGCCGGCGTGGTGTGCTATGACCTTAATATTTTCATGACTGAGATGAGATCCGAGATCATTAAAATAGGTAAATGTCAACAGCACTTTAGCTATTAACAGATCACACGTACATTTGGTTGGTACAAATTTGCAGTGCGGATCCAGTCTTGAGTTACATTTTTTTCTATAAGAGGTCTATAAATAGGAATACTACCTTCACGATACTTTCATGAAGCATATAATTCAATCAACGAGGATACCAGTGCCCCATCAATATTGATAAAAGATGCCCTGGAGAATACGTTATAGGTTGCGCGGATACCCATTTTTAACCAAATTAAACGTGTACTTTTTATTCATATTGTTTGGAATATGTTACCATCACAGCATAAAATATTCATTATCTAATCCGAAAGGTCGATAGAATCAGACGAGTATAAATATATTATTGCGATTATTTTATTATTTGATAGCTTATTTCGGTTTAAAAATATTTACGTATTACTGGAATTAAAATTACGTGTCATTTTACGACAATTCAGTATTATTTATGTTTAAATAAAATAATATCTATTATACATAGTTACAATCCCTGCTTTAAGTGATTGCCAGCAAAAAGTAAAATTATGAATTGATAATCGAGTTTAATTCCGATGCTGCACTCCGAAAAAATACTAAATGACGTCTGAATGTAAATCAGTCAGAATGCAAAAAAAAGACAAACGTGGAAATTTATCTTTGAGATATGTCCGGTACGAAAATAAAATATTATATTCAAGTTGACAGCTGAAATGCAAAATATTTTCAATCCGATTTAATATATCTATTTAACATTAACAGAATAGCAAACGAGCATGCAGTGTCATGCTGAGCATGCGATCTCAAGTGGTCACTGCAGCCCATGGACACCCCCAGTCACATCAAACCTCAAAGAGTATTCTGCCTAACTACACCCTTCAAGCCGAAATACAGCAACTCTCACACTCCAGAAATATGTTTAGCGGTGGCGCTGCCGCAGACGAGTCTTCTACATAAGACATAGTAAAAAGCTAGCTGGTCGGAAGCTTTTAAGTTTTCAAGTTTTCGGTTAATTAGAGAGTAATATTTACCAACAAATAAGTATCATCAAAAAAAAGGTTTACTATTTCTTAACATTTACCATTCCAGAGCGTTCACTGGCTAGATTTAGTATTAGATTAACAGCTTAGCGAATAGCTAGCTCGTATAGACTTATTGAGGTGACTCTAAACATGAAATATTTTTCAAGATTGTAAACGAAGTAACGATTGCTATACTGGTTGGCGATGCAAAAAAAAATTAAACACCATTAAGGAACTGTTGCGGTGCCCCATAGGCGATCACTAGATGGTCCGTATGTTCCCAGTCATTAATAAAAATAAAAATTGTTGATACTTATTACCGTCTACAATAAGACAATGCACACAATAGCTTTCTTACTACTTAAAGGCTTTTCAAAGAAATTCCATGTTTCAGAATTTCTTTTCTATCGTTGTACACAATATAGAGCTCCTTGAACGGTCTTAGTACGGTCGCAAGGGTATTCACCAGTAGCAATTTCAAAATAAAACGGTGGCACTTTTTATAGCAAAAAAAATTCACTTGAAACGAAAAGTTTCAATAGAGCTGGTCGGTAAAGGCTTTTAAACTGTAATAACACCATTTTGTTAAAGAAATTATAACGCCGTTCGTTCGGAGCTACGCGATGTTTAGAAGCAATTTGCGCCGTGCCATTATTATAATTAGGTTGGACTCTACGTATTCTTAACGGGGGTAACTGAAAAAATTCTCCTACATTTTTTGTTACATTGAAACATTAGCGTCCTTATTCTAGAATTTTAAAATGTCCGTTACACTATTATACAAGAATTTATTTTGTATACGTATGTTTGTAATTGTCAACGCGGGAGGAATGAGTCATCTGAGAATAATAATGACGTTGATTACATAGGAGTAAAGTTGCATTAGTAGCTTAATTTTCAAAAGGACATATTTTAAGACAAACCTCAGAATAATAATATGACCACTATGTATAAAATTCTATAAACAAAATTCAGGCAAATTGAGTTTCAGAATAATCTTACAAACTGATATAATCCTTTAAATAGCAATTTATTACAATAAGCAGCCGTTAAGACTTCGGAAATCATGTGGCTTCTGTTTGTTTGTGTTCGCAAAACTCAAAAGTAGTAGATGGATTGACTTGAAATTTTCTATGTTAGAATATTTTATATACTTTTTATCCCAAAGTTCCCACAGGAACAGGAAAATGTGAGCGTTTCACGAGTTTGAAGTAATATACAGTTATTTATGATAATTTACTATATTTATCGCACTTACTCGTACATACATCGCTATTTTCAAATATGTAGTACATTTTATTTTAAGACATGTCAAATACTTTTAAGAGCAAACCTACGAATAGATAAATAACACATTGTATAAACATTCGGCAGTGAGTTGGTACGGGCGTTAGACATTTCCTTCTGTCAACGTTTTTCTTTCATTGTTTTCATATTTTTTTTTTCTATTATTTCTCAATATTTTTTATTATGATGTAAATGTTATAAATAAACGTTAGTACAGGAAAAACGTGTTATTATAACCGGTTGATTGGTGTGTATATTATGTCCAAAATATTTAATCACACGTTACTACTGATTTAATTTTATCTAAGAAGGGATTTGATCATCTGTTTAAAAAGATGGTGAGATAGATTAATGTAATGTTTGAATATAAAAATCGAAATTGACTATTTTGTTTGTTGGATTCATCTGAGCCATAGCGAAGCGTGGGTGAAGTTAGCTAGTCACTGTATGCGTAATATGAAACAAAGAGCCCCATGTTATCCGTCAGTCTGTATGCGAAGATTATAGAAATATCTTTAGAGATTTTAGTTAGTTTTTTCATAATAAGCAAACTGATTCACTATTTAATTCTGATTATTACTAATTCACACAATAATTATATAATACCAATATATCGTGGTTCACGAAGGTAATTTGGTTGATTTGGGGCGCAGACATTCATTCATCGATAACGTTTCGTTGATAATCATTGAATATGATGATTTCATCTGTAAAGATATGATCGATACAAGTGGACATTGTGTCAGTTATTATAGTCGGTATTAGGACTTAATAATTAATAATAGTAATAAATAACTAATAATTAGGTGTTAATAAGATTATAAGGCGCTGTTTTCCAATAAATTGATGTCAAAATCACTGAAGATAAGATTAGAAGATATCATTAAATTCATTGGATGTTATAATTATAATAAAGTGACAACTCTATCGATTAGATTTAATAGAATATCTGACTTACGCGGTATAAATTATCATCAATATCATTCCATTACTGTCACTCTTCTGGGCACGGATCTCCACACAGAAGCGAGTGGGTTTAGGCCCTAACTATTTGCACCATGTTGGCATGGTGCGGAATGGCGGACTTAGAGACCTCTACGGCATGCAGGTTTCCTCACTATGTATTCCTTCACCGTTAAAAAAAGGGATCATTCATTTATAATATGAACATAATTTCGAGAGCCACATTTTTAGGAACCCGACCCGTCGGAGTATGGTCAAGATTCTTAACCGCTGACTAGCTTATTAAATGATTAACTAAATTAAATTATTAACGTTATTTTAATGAATATTCATTCCCTTAACATTAAGTACCTATCACTAATGAATAGAAAACTATAAACATATAATCCAACTCCAAACAATGTTTTTTTGTAATTTAAAATCAATTTTAATAACAAACTTTGACAATAACTTCATTTTAGAAGTCCTCGTGCATAAAAATGTAATAAAATATCCAGTTCGGTTATGAAACAAAAGTAAACGAAAAAAAGTAGAGAACAAAAAGGAACTATGATCTTAAGAAGTTACGATCATCAAAAGCATAACAGTAGTTGTTATGTGTGTCAAATTTACTTGCCTAACAAGAATAAAAATATCTTACTTCTACTCGGATGGAAATTGTATTTTTAATTGTCGTTTATTTCTCAAACGACTGCAATTTTCCAAAGCTGAAGAATTCTAGCAACCTGCATAAATTTAATGAATTACCAGCGTCTATTGCCTTATTGTATTCACCCGAGTGCATTTTGGAATTTACAATCAACAACGCTGTCGTTCTATTTCGAGCCAGTGATTTTCTTTATTTAAATAGAATAGCAAACGATCATGCATGTCACATGATGTTATGTGGTCTCTGCATTCCATGGACATCCACATCAAGTAGGACGGAAGTCTTATCTGAGGTTATATGTGGATGCGTTTCTACTCAAAAGGACTAAGTTGGAATGCGTCATGTCCAAACCGAAACACAGCAGTTCTTACACTGCTGCTTTACGGCAGAAATAAGTGCCGCCGCAGGCGAGCCTTCGACATAAGACTATGATCATCATATTCCTGTGTGTTTGTACAGGCCCGATCCCTTAAGTAGAGCTTAAATAGAAACTTAGTTTTTAATAACTTGTACTGACGTCCTCAGTAATTTATAACACGACAAAGCACAAAATTAGGGGAATAAAATAAAATTTAATTTTTGCTTATAACATTTACAACTGATTTTATAATCACTAAACATCTAATACGATTTGAACGGCTAATTTCCTATTGGCGTTCACATAAAAAATGGACATGTCCACAGTATCGGAAACGTACCCAGATCTCTATTGAAAGTAAATATTCCCAGGTTATAAATGCTATTGCAAATATAATTATTAACAATGATATTATTTTTAATGTGGAGTTAGATAAATGCTTTTTTTTTGTAAAAACTATTCAGTTATTAAAGGATTCACAACACAAATTTAGTTAAGAGAAAATAATGTACTGAAACATGATTGTGACAGAAATGTTCGTTTGCAAAACAGACATTGTGAACAAACAATAGGCGGTCTTATAATAAGGCAATGAATTCGAATGAATTAGCTACCTTTTAAATATTTCTATAAATTTTTACGTACGAAAATATGAATTCTGCATTACACCTGAAACATCAAAACTATCTTGATAATTATGTCAACATGAAATTACCATACTTATTACAAACACGAGCTCCTAGAAGTATATAAGTAAAAAGAAGTAGATCATATTTTACATATACGAGTATATATGTAAAGTGAGTCGTTAATCACCATACGCAAGCCGCGTGGGCCTTGGAAGCAGCATCTTTGAGCTTCGACAGAGAAGCTAAATATTCATGGCCTGTTACACTTTGTTTGGATTATGTTATTTAAACAATTTGACGACCCGTGCGTTGCCATGGTCAATATGTGGTCTGCCTATCGGAGAAGCCTGGGTTCGATTCCCAGAGGGCCAGGGATTTGAATGATGACTTTAGATATCTGTACCTGATCTGGATGTTTGTCTCTGTGTGTTTCCATGACAGCTACGACGTATCATATATACTTCAACTCTTTCAGGAGTTTTCCTGCTTAATAACGTACATGTCTTAATAAAAGTTAATAAAATATAATCAAAAATTAATTATAAAACATAGTAAAAATATGGGTTCCTACGTAGATAATATTAACTTTCAATACCATTGTATTTGTTTCATTGGGTTTTTTATATCAACGGTATATCAAATGCATGAGTATGCATGAAAATTTTGGTAGTGCCCACTACAGCCCATTTATATCAACATCCAACCCATTGTTTCTAGAAAGTACCGAATTCCTATAGGTCGTAATTTTTTTTCTAATGTCAGATGCTGTCGGCGCTATTGGCCTTTACAACTTCACCGAGCTTTTTGTACCAGAAGGATCCACCCAGACTTAAAGTGAGGGGAGGGGAAGGAGCGGGAGACAGCGTCCGGCGTGAAAGCCGCGGCCTGTATACGCCACTCAGCCGCGAGAAGAAGAAAGGCATGTTCACATGCCTTTGAGAACGTTATGGAGAATTCTCAGGCATGCAGGTTTCCTCACGATGTTTCCCTTCACCGTTAAAGCGAGTGATAATTGAGTAATAATACGCACATAATTTCTAAAACTTTGAATTAGAGGTACGTTCCAGGATTTGAACCTCGACCCAACGTAGCGGGGTCGACATGCTTAACCACTAGGCACAATATAATGACACACTTTAATGTGCAAAAATCACATAAGACATTCCAAACTGTGAGAGATACAAAATCTGTACCAAGTATTTAAAAAAGAAGCATTCGAATTATGTAAAATTAAAATCACGATGTCTTGTCTGAAGAGATTGGTAATGGTAATGAGAAAGAAAATGAGCAAAGTTTTTGTTGCGAGAGCATCTCAAACTCGTTTAACATTTTGGACAAGATCAGAGATACATATATAAAGAAGATTATTATGCCACGTACATATACAAATATTATAGTGTGTAATAGCCTACCGAGTCAGTAATAGCCTAGTAGTTAAGTATCTGTTAAGTGTTAAGTTAAGCTCTGGTGAGTCGAAGTTCATATCTCGGCGCGTACCTCTATTTCTCGAAATATTATCTATTCTAAGTTTTAGAAATTATGTGCGTTTTATAAATTAATAATCACTCGCTTTAACGTTTAAGTTTAACGTGAAAGAAAACATCGTGAGGAGGAGTTCATAATGTTCTCAAGGGCATGTGAAGTCCGCCAATCCTCACTTGGCCAGCGTGGTGGACTATGGCCTAAACGCTCCCATCTATGAGAGGAGACCCGTGCCCAGCAGTGGGACAATTAATGGGTTGACGATGATGACAATGATATCATATTTTGAATGTTTAAAAGTACGTGACACAATTAAAAAAAACAATAGTTAAATTAGGTTTAAACAAATAGGATTGATACAGTCAGTGTCACGGATTAAATTGAATAAAAGTGTCCAGTCTTTATAATACTAGTGGACTAGTTTTTTTTTTTAAATAATACCGTTAGCACTGTTTGCTCATGAAAAAAATATCAATCGGATAGGTATGCAAAATTCAGGCATAGCTCAATTAAAACGTAGTGCCATCAAAATATAGGGGTCATGAATTTCAATTCAGGTTGGAATCAAAGGACGAAACAAACAAAGTTGCATCGATGTGAATAAACCAAAAAAACTCCTATTTGTGAAACTGAGCTAACATTGGTACGTACGGACTGAATAAAAGCGTTTTACAGTCAAAATTTCAGTTTAGGCTGTATTTTACGTGAAGCAGGGCCAGTTGTGTTTTATTTTAAACTAGATGACGCCAGCGACTTCGTCCGCGTTGTAACTAAACTTAAATGAATTTATTTTACATGGAGGCATGCCAATT
>DWKW01001414.1:0-12763 GCA_018250115.1 Doberes anticus | reverse complement strand
CAAACCTCAACTAGGACGAAAGTCCTATCTGAGGTCGTATGTGGATGCGTTGCTACTCATGAGGACTAAGTTGGAATCCCTCTTGTCCGGTATCCTCTGCCTAACGTTTGCGCGGCGCCTGAGTTAAGTAACATTAAGAAGTTGTACTAAAAAATACATAATTGTATAAAAGATGTACTTATAATATATAAGTAGAGTATGTTTTTATATATATTTACATATGAGTATCATATATGTATGTGCATGAATACTTAAGAGTTTAATTTTTTCAATAGTGACGCATTACTATTTTTTTCAATATGTAATGACTTCCCCAATTTTTCAACATAATCAAGCATTAAGTCCGCACAAATAAAAGTTAGACTTTTATTTATAAATAAAAAATCCGAATAACGTCCAAAACTAATTATTCAGAAGAAATTTTAATACTAAATGTATAGATGGTGGTATATTGATGGTGGCAGATTTCTGCCGTAAAGCAGCAGTGTGAGAACTGCTGTGTTTCGGTTCGAAGGATGTAATTCGGCAGACGACACCGGACGAGAGGCATTCCAACGTAGTCCTCAGGAGTAGCAACGCATCCACACACAACTTCAGGTTTGGATGTCGATAGGCTGTAGAGACCACTCAACACCAGGTGGCCGGCATGGCATGCTCGTTTGCTATTCTGCTAATACAAAAAAAAATATATATAAAAGTTTTTGTCAACTAAATCCATAAAACCTAATGGAACTGATTCAATCTATTTCTTCTCTCAGACCTTAAGAATTTATGTCATCCAATATAGGGTAATAAAATGAAAATGATGTCGGGAATAGGGTCCAACGAGGCGATTTGAAAATATGACTTTCCTCGTTTAGTCAATTGTTTTCACGTGTATTGGAGTTTAGGTAAAAAATATTTAAGTATACTTTCAAGGTTAATAATGATCGGGCATAGTGAAGACTAAACACAAACAATGATTATGCAAACGAAAATTTAAAAAACTGCAATGTTTTATATACGGAATCTCACCTGCATCTAAATTCATCATTAAAAAAACTTTCCGCTGGGAATCGAAACCAGATCCGTCTTTTTGGCAAACTAGCTCGTTAACCACTATGCCATACGGCCATAAGAAAGTTTAAAGAAAATTTATTATTATTTTGAAATAAGTCTTGCTCTTGAAGAGTTTAAATTTGAGTTCAGCATCCCCTGGGATTGCTTCGAAGTGATTATTTATCTCGTGACTTAGCGTAACTTTTCAGCCGTATGATATCTATTGACTTTAATAACTCAAATGTATGTGGCTGTAAAATATATAAAGAGAGGCTGTGTGGATGCCGGAATGTACACTGTAAAGGGTTTCGTATTAGAAATAACCATTGAAGTTAACAGTCAAGGTTGCTTGATATATTTGATGGTGGTAGAGTCTTATGTCGGCGGCACCACCGCTTCACCTATTTCGGCAGTAAAGCAGCAGTGTGAGAACTGCTGTGTTTCGGTTTGAAGGGTGTAGTTGTATAGGAGTAGCAACGCATCCACACACCACCTCAGGTGTGGATGTCCATGGGTTGCAGATACCACTTAACATCAGGTGGCCTGCATGCTCGTTTGCTATTCTGCTAATATATTTAAAAAAATACTTAAGTATTTTTAATTTAATTTTACCGCTGCAAAAATGTGTTTGTATTTCATAGTATTTTCCAAGTTTAGTACTCATAACCAACTGACTTCTGCGGTCGCTAAAATCCAAGTAAGGTGTTGCTAAAATCTCATCAAATGCTCTCATCTCTTAAACTATGTATAATGTATCATCTAAGTCAAATAAATACTCGTTGAAAATGTCTTTTAAGTTTTACTACCTTAAATTTCAATGTAATTATTTTCCGCAATCTACATGAACATTTTGAGAGGAGCTGTCACACTTTACGACACTGAAAGCGTACATCTCATAGATTATTGAGTTACACATAAAAGATTCATTTTATTATTTCACTAGCTGTGCTCGCGACTTCATCCACGTTTGAATTAAAATAAAAGTTATTGTTCAGTTCGCAGATGTTACAATAACTTATTAATTCTGTATTTCGCGTATAAAAATACCTATGCTTATTTTAATAAAATTCTTCTATTTTGTGTGCGCGCGGTATTAGACAGCATTTGGACATTGCAACGTTATATTATTATTTCCTTATTACATCAGCTATCTGCAAGTGAAAGTCCCGTCAAAATCGGTAGTCAAAAATTAAAAAAAATATATTTTGATACATGTACCGTGTATACAAACATATGCATTTAGTATAAAGCGGTTATTTTAATATCATAAACAGACACTCCAATTTTAGTTATTTGTACCTATAGATGTATACAGCGTACCCCTAAATTTCTTCATTTTTCTTCACAATTTCGTTGTAAAATGCTTTTAGTTACCAAGTACCTAATCGGAGGTGACATACGAACATAATATAATTGTAAGGGATCCATTTTTGAAACGTCGTAAATATATTGACGTTCCTATATTTTAATGACCAATCACCATTACAGACCTAGAAGACCTTTTACCTCTCTTAGGTCGATTAATGAATGTAATTACATCCCTATATTTTAATGACTCATAACTATGATAACCCTAACCTAAAAGTTACTTCTCCATTCCAAAAGCACGTGAAGTACGGCAACCAGCACATAGTGGACTATGGCCTACATCACCTCATCTCTGCCGGAACTACGAAGAACCGTGCATATACTGGAAAAATAATAGGTCGACGATTATATGTAAGTATGTAACAGTACAAAATGTAGCCTTCTAACATGCAAGGTGTTACCTTGTTAAAGAACAGTTAACAAATCGCAGTGAAGAACCTGGATCGCCCAGAACACTATAACTCCAACATAATGGTCTGGAAACCTGACCACCAATCAATTGCCGTGCACACTCTAAGGCAACGGCCGTATAACGAAAGAATAACTGTAAAAGTCAAGAGGGGAATTGTTTTCGCGTCATTTTCAAGTGCTGGGTAGGGGTCAACCTACTTGTTTGATACTTCTTAAATACGGTAGCGCCGCCAGTTGGTAAGGCAGCAAATTATAGAAAGGAAAACTATCTTTCTGTACAAATTTTGACTAATTTGATTTATGGTAATTTTTTTGAATTACGTATCGTCTTCTTGAAACTATGGACCTAATCGGGCTAATATTTAACAGATGCCAAGTATTTGAAAAAAACATTTTTTTTTTGACCAACGACTTTATTGATTATCCTCATATATCGTTATAAAAAATATTGAAAAATATAATACGGATCATACATATAAAAAAAATTGAAATTTAAAAGTACAAGTACCGTCTTGCATATACATATCCTTTTCAAATCTACCGTCTAATCTCTAATTAAACTTATATTTGTTTAAAACCAATTGAAACACAGAAATAAATCAAGCACATTACTTTCATTACAATAGCTATTAGGGCAAACTCAATTACTCAACGAAATTCTAGGTTTTCCAATTTAGAACTAAATTAATCTCAACTTAATAATTACGAAGCTTAGATTCTCGTGATATAATTAAATCAAATACAAAATTAAATGGCTTTTTAATTTAGGTATGCAAATACTAACTTTTTGTGTTAAAGCGGTAGCAAACGTGCATGCAGACCACCACCTTATGTTAAGTGGTCACTGCAATCCATTAACATCCGCAACTGATCTCAAATGGGACTGAACTCCTATCTAAGATTGTACGTGGACGTGTTATTCTTGACCCCTGAGTCTGTCTAACTACACCTTTCTAACCTAGTTTACCGTCTCTCGCTGTTCGCTGGTGATTTGACAAGTAGCTTAAATACGCATGTGAAATGTAAGCTCTGGTTAAGAAACAAGAAACTCAGTTACAACATATTGGTTTGAAATTGGCTCCCGGCTCCCGTGGATACAAGTTCGAATCCCAGGATGCATCTTAAACTTTTTAAAGCCATGTCCTAACTCGTAACTAATTATCACATGCTGCAAAGTTCTCCTTAATGTTCTTGATAGCCTTTAAAGTCCTCTTATCCACACTTGGCCAACTTGGTTGACTTTTATCTCTATGAGGAGATTCATTCCCAGCAGTGGGTTAATATTGATGATACAATAATTAATCCCTTATTGAATACATATATTTTTAAAAGAATTGAAATATTGCTCAATTTAATTAGGATTTCTAAAGATTTACGATGAATGAAAATGAAAGATGGAATCTATTGTAGATTTAATTAAATTACCCTAAGTTAAATTTATCTCCGACTTCGAATGTCTGATTAATTGAATTCTAGTGAAAAAACAGTAATGCTGAGATTGTTATATTAAACTGGTAACGTGAGTGATAGCCTCGTAATAAGTGATAGCCTAGAAGTAAGTGATAGCCTCGTAATGAGTGATAGCCTAGAAGTAAGTGATAGCCTAGTAGTGAGTGATATCCTAGTGGTTAAGAATTTCCAAAACCGGCTCCGGTGGGTCGAAGTTATAACGCCAGCACGCACCTCGATTTTCTAGAATAAATAAAGTCTTAATTTTCGAAATTATAAATTAATTATCACTTATTTTAACGGTGAAGGAAACATCGTGAACAAACCGGCATGCCTGAGAGTTCTCCATAATGTTCTCAAAGATATGCGAAGTACGCCAATCTCCACTTGGCCAGCGTGATAGAGTATGGCCTAAACGCTCCCGTCTCTGACCGAGAGAACCCGTGCCCAGCTGTGGGACAATAATGGGTTGATGATAATGATGATAGGTTTCTTTAAATAATTTTGAAGGAGTAGCAAACGAACATGCAGTACACTGGATGTTGAGTGGTCACTACAGCTCATGGACTTCCTTCAGCATCATCCTGGAAGCATCATCAAGTGGATCCGAAGTCCTTTTTTGAGGTCGCACCCCGATGTGTTACTACTCCTAACTTCTATGTTTTGCCTCCGGACCAGTGCATACTGCCTGATCACATCCTTCAAACCGAAAGAGCAATGGTCACACTGCTGATTTATGACGGTGGTGCCGCCACAGTCGAGCTTTTGACTAAGACTACCACCATAACATCAGCTTTTACATTGTGTTATTTATTGATAAAAAGTATTTTTATATAGACTTCTACTGAGAAAATAAATTAAATTCAGTTGATTTGTTGCCTAACAATAAATTATCTCTTAATCAGCAAACTCTGCTTTCCAAGCTAATGAACATTGATTTAACCTTTACCGATAATTAAATTAGCAAAGTAACGCGTAGCGTTAAGTTACCTGGAAACTTCAATAATTTGTAAACTCGTTTGAAAAGTTTTGGGCGAAGTAATAAGATATTACGCTTAAGTTTCGAGGCGAGATATTAAGATCATAGTTTTATCGCACTTACGATTTATGAATATGAAATCTTGATTTGAACCGGAGCTTGAAACTTTACCTATTTACTTTGCTAACTCTAAACTTTAATTACAATTTTTTTTATGGTGGTAGAGTCTTATGTCGAAGGCTCGCCTGCGCCTGCCTGTACCTATTTCAGCCGTATGAGAACAGACAGGCAGGAGGCATTCCAACTTAGTCATCTGAAGTAGCAACGCATCCACATGCAACCTCAGATAGCACTTTCGTCCCAGTTAAGGTTTGATGTGGATGTCCATGGGCTGCAGCGACTACCTAATATAAGGTGGCGTGCATGCTTGATTGCTATTCCGTTTGATTTAAAAAAAAAATAAAAAAAAATTATCGCCTCGGTTTTAATTTACCTGAGATTTTATGATGCTAGAGTCTTATGATGATGATCTTATGCCGAAGGCACTCGTGCGCCTGTACTACCGCTGTACCTATTTCTGCCGTAAAGCAGAAGTTTGATCATTGCTGTGTTTTGGCTTGCACGGTGTGGCTAGGTAAAATACACTGAACAGATTGCATTCCAACTAGGACGTTAGAAATAGAAACGTACGAACTCAAATGGGACTTGGGGCCTGTTTCAACCTGTTCGACCACTTAAGATAAAAAGGCCTCCACGCTTGTTTACTGCTCAGTTACTATAGGTACTATGGTATAGACTAAAAAGATACTATGTTGGTATAGTAGAAGAAACGCAATAAATTAAATAAATAACCAAAAAAAATTATAACTTTATTTATACTTTTTTATATTAACAGAATAGCAAACGAGCATGCAAGTCACCTGATGTTAAGTGGTCATTGCAGCCCATGGACATCCATATCAAACCGCAACTAGGACGGAAGTCCTACATGAAGTTGTATGTGGGTGCATTGTTGCTCATGAGGACTAAATTAATGTGAGGAGTAAGTTCTTAAACTGCTGCTTTACGGCAGAAATAGACGCAGCGGTGGTGCCGCCGCAGGCGAGCCACCGCATGAGTCTATCACAGTTAACCCGCACCCATATAAATATGTATTTCATGACACATTTTTCCCTTTTTATAATAGGAAAATTTCGAATGAACGCCATGAAGGGAAATAATATAAAAATACGTTAAAAAAACTCGTAAAATATTTTACGACTTTATTCCACGGATGAGGTACAATTTTACTACTCTGTTTACTTGTACAGCGACGCGAAAGTGATATATCAGTTGTTTTTCGTTTCCGAGTGAAGTTAAAGTTGAAATAAAACCATGGAAACTCAGATATTACGTATAACATAAAATTATTGTCACAGACTTAATGACGCCAAAAATCTATGGATGTCTCATTTCGAAAGCCTATTTCCGCTTTAAAGCAACAATGTGAGAACTTTTTTTATATGTTAACCTAATAGCAAACGAGCACGCAGGCCATCTGATGTTAAGTGGTATCTGCAGCCCATGGACATCCACATCGGAGGTTGTGTGTGGATGCGTAGCTATCCCTGATGACTACGTTGGAATGCCTCCCGTCCAGTGTCGTCTGCTTAACTATTACCCTTCAAACCGAAACACAGCAGTTCTCACACTGCTGCTTCACAGCAGAAATAGGGGCAGGGGTGGTACCGCCGCAGGCGAGCCTTCGATATAAGACTCTACCACCATCAAAACTGCTATATTTCGGTTTGAAGGATGTAGTGAGACAGAAGACACTGGACAGGAGGCAATCCAACTTAGTCCTCTGGAGTAGCAACGCATCAACATACAACCACAGATAAGACTACGGTCCTAGTTGAGGTCTGATGTGAATGTCCATGGGCTGCAGTGACCACCTATTTTTGACGAAGTTTCTAGTACAAGATATAAAAAACTGGTTAGTAAAACTACTGTAGCTGTAAAATGAGGAGAAAGCAGTTTAGTACCAGTAGAAGCCAAACAAGCAAAGGACCAAAATAAATAACTATTTGGTAGCAGGATAAGAAAAATAAGCCAAAAACAAAAATGTACTATTTAATACCAGGAGAAGCAAAAAAGCTATAAATAAAAAACCTATTTAGAACCAAGAGAAACCAAACAAACTGAGAACAAGAAAAGGAACATTTAGCACCAGGAGAAGCCAAAAAAGCCAAAACAAAAAAGAAATGTTTGGTACCAGAAGAGGCCAGAAAAGCTAAAATAAAAAAAATCCAGTTTGTGCCAGGAGAATCCAAGTCAGCTAAGAACGAAAGAAAGGATTATTTAGTACCAGAAGAAAAACTGACTATTTAGCACCATGATGGTGGTAGAGTCTTATCTGAAAGACTCACCTGCGGTGGCACCACCGCTACCCTATTTCTGCCGTAAAGCAGCACTGTGAGAACTGCTGTGTTTCGGTTTGAAGGGTGTGGTTGGTCAGAGGACACCGGACAAGAGGCATTCCAACTTAGTCCTCATGATTAACACGCATCCACATACAACCCTATCTGAGGTCGTTTTCGTCCTACTTGTCCATGGGCCGCAGCGACCACTTAACATCAGGTTGCCTACATGCTCGTTTGCTATTCTTTTAAGATATAAAAAGAACCATGAGCAGCCAAACAAGCTAAGAACTAACAATGCCAATTTATTTTTAATTCATCCATATCAATACAAGTCAATGTAAAAAACATGGATCTTTACGTATTGTTTACATATTTCCTACGTGATACTACACGGTGATTGAATGAAGAGTACCTAGTGGTAAAGAATGATGAGCGGTCTTCCGAATCGGAATCCTAATTTGAATCGCACTTCAGATTTATCGTCATGTACGTAATGGAAATTAATTATCACTTATGCAGCGGCGTCTAGTTAATATTATAAAAATGCATAATTTTCTTTAATCCGACAACGATTTGCTAGTATACTACATTTGGTGGTGGTAGAGTCTTATGTCGAAGGATCGCCTGCGGTGGCACCTTTTATGGGTAAGTTTGAAAGCCTATTCAATGTGTTAATCCAAGTTAAGTAAAAGCGGAACACTTTCAATGTGTAGTAGTGCAAGCACCGTTCGAAAAATAAACTTATGATCAGAAAGACTGTCATACGGACGAAGCAAGTGAAGTGATAATGGTAGAGTATTATATCTGCAACACCAACAGAACTAATATGTTTCGGTTTGACAGGTGTGGTTAGGCAGAAGACAATGGACAGCCAGCATTTCAGCTTAGCCCTTAGGGGAAGCATCGCATCCATGTACGACCTCAGATTCGGTCTTAGTTGAGGTTGGACGTAGAGGTCCATGGGCTGCAGACCCTTTTAAAATTAAAAAAAAGTATTACATTATTTTTATAGGGGTAGTCTTGTAGGCTTGCCTGCGATGGTACCATCGCTTACTAGATACTTCAGCCTCATAAGAGGTTGTAAGTGCATGTGGATGTCAAGTAGCCTGCGTGCTTATTTGCCGCTCCTATATTAAAAAAAAAAAACAGGACGATAAATGAACATAGTAGTCAGTAATAATTCACGACCTGACATGTTCCACTTTCGCTTGAGCTTTCGTCTAATGTAAATTTAAAGCGAGAAGCGTTGGTGGGAGCAATAATAATTTATTTCAGGTATGCCATTCCCTATGTGATTTATAAGCTGCGGACGTGATAGAGAAACGTTGACGCAAGCTTTTTATTTTATTTTTATTCATTGACGGAATAGCAAACGAGCATGCAGGCCACGTGATGTTAAGTGATCACTGCAGCCTATGAACATCCGTACCAGATCGCACACGAGATCGTAGTTCAAAACCCTCCTATCTCTGAGAGAAGATTCGTGCCTCGTAAGATTACGATGAGTCGCTAATAATGTATAATTAGTTTCCAAAATCAAATATAATCTCTATTGTTACCAACTTTCCGAACGACGTGAATGAACTCTAAGTCTGAATATACGAGTAGGTAGGTACAACTCGATTCTACAAGCTGATTTCTCACTGTTTGCACACTGCGGTTACTGGCTCACCGCTGCTAACTCGTGTCCTTTGTGGCTGTAATTTGAATAGTGCGGCAAGCGAGTTAATAGGAACTTCTATTTGCGAATGGATGGTACGAAACAAAATAATAATATGTTTAAATTTAAATCCCAGTGAGTTATTGCCTAGTGGTAGAGAATATAGACCTCCCGCTGAACGGGGTTCAATTCAGGCAACATATAGTTTTTAGAAATTATTAATAGTAATTATTGCGCGAAGGAAAAACATCGTGAGGAAGGCACGCCTGAGAGTTCTCCATCATATTTTCAAAGACATGTAAAGTAGACTATGGCCTAAATCTTTTCATTTTTGAAAGATGACCCGTGCCCACTAGTGGGACAATAATGGGTTATTTATGAAATTAAAATCTTTTTATATATTTTATTGAAGAACAAAATAGCAAACAATTATGCAGGCCACCTAATATTAAGTGGTAACTGCAGCCCATAGACATTCACCTCAAATCTCAACTGGGGTGGAAGTCCTGTTGTATGTGGATGCGCTACTCCTGAGTACTAAGTTTGATTTCAAGTTTCAAGTTCTATTTCAAGTATGTAAAGTGTCTCTGTTTTTCAATATTACTGTACAAGCAAAATATTTTGTAAATATTTTATATGTATACATATATAGCGCACATACCAGAACAAATGTATTTAATTGCTAACGTCACTTGCTACAATGGTATGATAATATAAACCACAAATCTCAAAATATGCCTTAACGTACCAAAATAAAGCACAAAATCGTATGTAAAATTATTTTTGTGCTATCAGTGTTAAAGCGTGGAGGCTTTCACTAAGTCCTTACGAGAGAGGCCGGTCACGTGCACGGGTGAACCTTATAGAAACTACAACATAGTCTTTACTTCATACGTAACAAAGTTCAAATTCCAATGTCAAAGTCACGAATAGGTCCTACGTAATTTTATTGTGATGGTCTTGGCAAGAATCAGTGGCGGCACTTAATTACCAGGAAGTAAGCGGAACTGAAAGGTTTCAGTCATAATAGCAATCAAATAAATAATTTATTTTCTTAAGTTAGAAAATACTGAGAGATAGGTTTTTTGAGTGAGCGATAGCCTAGTAGCGAAGCATCTCGACCCCGCTTCGGGGGTACGAGGTTCAAACCCCGGAACGCACCTCTGTTTCTCGAAATATTATTTATTCAAAATTGATTATGAATTAATTATCACTCGCTTTAACGGTGAAGGAAAACATCGTGAGGAAACCTGCATGCTTGAGAGTTCTCAAAGACCTGTGAAGTCCGCCAATCCGCACTTGGCCAGCGTGGTGGACTATGGCCTAAACTCTCTCGTCTCTGAGAGAAGACCCTTGCCCAGCAGTGGGACAATAATGGGTTGATGATGATGATGATGATCATCATAGTTGTAGCAAAGTAAAAATATACGCGTTCCAAACAGTTTTACTAATATTTTACTCTTAAAACACTTATCACGATATTACAACTGCTTACCTTAGGCAATTCCTTTTCTGGCTTGTGAGGTAAACCTCCCATGAACACCACACTCGGTGGCATCGGCTGGTTATTGTACCAGAGAGGGTGCACATTTAAGAATACCATGTGAACGTTGTTACTTAATTCACTCAAAGTAGGGACATCAGGTCCCAATATCTCCCTTAACATTTTATTTTCATCAGCTTCCAAAGACTTATAGGTCAGTTCTAAACTCACTTGATTGTAAATTGCACGAACTTTTTCCCAAACTGTCAGGTTATAAGTCCGTTGACGGAAATTTAATGGATATAAAATTGGGTGTTGCGATGCCCCTATAATTTTATTTGTTCCCACAATACCGCCAAAAGAACTTATCAAAATCACCGGGGCCTTGTATAAATGAGAAAAAATCAACGACGGTCTCGCACAAATTTCCAGAAGTATTAGGTCGAAGTGGGTCTCATTCTTCATTTGGTCTTGTACTTCTTTGCTTAGATATTGCTCCCGGAATATAACAGTTCCTACTTGTGAGAACATTTTCAGCTGAACAGCCATGTCAGTTTCATCTCCAACTGCAATTTTTCTAAGTTCATTCCGCCAGGTTGTGTAGGATCTATCGCGGACATCGATCTCTGTAAGGTTCGCAGGTGATTTACCCTTTGAAAATGCAGGATCAGTTGTAATGACCGTAACCTGATGACCATGTCTCGCTAGTTCTTGAGTCAACGGACGAAAGACGACTTGATGACTAATGGATGGAGTTGCAAATACTGCTAATATTTTCGCAGCGTGTGTATTCGTTATTACATTTAACACAATAAATAGAAAAAGTGAGTGATCCATTTTAAACTCAAAGAGCAAATGAAGCCCAGCAGCCCAGCTTTATACTAACACATATTATTAACTTGTAACGACAAGTCATTGATATTAATATTGGTATTATTAATACTGATATAAACAATCCCATTGACTATGACCTCGTATTTGGTGGTCGGAAATGATTAATCCATAAATATAATAAAATTTTAGAGAAGCCGTGTTTGTAGTTAGTATTTTTATGAGTAAACATTAGTGTGACCTTCCAAAGACACGCCACATAGTCCAAAAATAAAGGTATTATATGTTTTTATTTTTGTAAGTTACTTTATGCACTTTATGACGGTGACGGCTGTGCCAATTTAGATGCGGTTTTCAGTGATTATGATATTGGCTTTGATAAACATACATAATGTTTCATTTTATTCGGTTCGTATAAAAATAAGATATGTCAATTAATGATTAATGATAAGATACAGATAAGACGATAAAAGCCTTCTGTTCTTACTTGCATTACTTTATACCGAGAAAATCCGAAAAATAATCTTTTCCTTTATGTCAAGTGTGAGTTGTCCAGAAGTGTTAAAATTTTGATAAAAGTTACAACAAAACATTCAACATTTTAATAAATCTATTTTTTTTTGTTAGTCGACTTAGATTTATGTCGGATAATTTTTTTGTGTCGTAGGAAAAAGTCGCAACCGTGGAAGTTGGTAAAAATTTCCAAAATTAAATTTCGTGTCTACTATCTGTACTAAGTTCGGTTGATGAAAGGTAGTTTGGTTGGAGTTGACAGTAAGTATTACCGTAAGTAAATTGTGTTTTAAATGTGAAAACAAAGGTTAATGAAATTTAATTATTAGTTAATGAAACCGTAAGGATGTATTAAGGACAGTAGTAATCCGAAGTGTTACAACTAATACAGTTTCAGTTATTTGTGTACCTATCTTAAGACATTGTGGTGACGCAATATTTTTATCAACTTATCACACTTATTACTTACTAGGCTCGCGGTTTCACCCGCGTTAGACATATAGTATCGCAGACATTTTTATAGATATTGATGTCCTCTATAAAACTGTAGTTCATCACTTTGCTCTATTGTCAATAATTTTCACAGCGTACGCGATATAAGGACTTTTTTGGTACTTTTTTCACACGTT
>DWKW01001413.1:0-12767 GCA_018250115.1 Doberes anticus | reverse complement strand
TCTTCGTAATGACAGCCGGCCATTGTACATTTTACAGTCCGACGTAATTGTAACCGCTAGTTGCCGCTGTCATCACGCACCCTGCCCATACGAAGTGTCGCACGATCGCTGTCCGCCGTGTAATATTTTTTCGCTTCGAAACAGATTATGTGCATAGGGCATTTATTTAATTTTGTTTCAATTCAAAATTCAATTAGTTTAGCTATTGTTGGTTTTTCCATTAGGTTACTTTTTTTAGTGTCGGTGCTTTAAGAGTAAACCATTACTGTCCTACAAGAGATCTCAAGAGAAAAAGGACTCACAGTAGTTAATAGGTAATCCGAATTTAATCTTGTATATACTGAAATACTACTCGGATCAAGGTATGTGCCGGACATGATGCGTCAATACAAATCTTATTCAGTGAATTGTGATGACCATCAAAATTAAAAATAACCTGTAAAGAATTCTATCAAACCTGAAGATCCTATTAGCTAAATTTGAAGACACGGTTAACATAACGTGGGAATGATAGAACAAGGAGAAAGTACTAATCTAAATTGCTTGCAGTTGGTAAAATACGTATCAATCCGAGGATCGACGTATCAATATTTATCACAAATGTATAAAACCAAAAGTCTACCAACTTTTGGTTCCGGTCCAATTTCACTTATGCAAGTAATACAAAATATTATTATTATTTGTTATAGAAATTGCAAATAGGTACGCACGCAGGCCACCTAAGATTTGGTGAATAAATTACAGTTTGAAAATTAAGGATCAAATATGTAATTTAATTTTATATCTATTGATCTATAAAGATAAATACAAACTTGAAATGCCTACACAGAATATATTCGCAACTTTAAAATTTATGTGGACCTCCTCTAATGGGGATATTTGCAAGGGTGAGTCCCTTGCAAATATTGTATGTTGTCGCCATCGCACACAACGGAACGCGTCCATTTACCGACACCTGCACGCTACGCCAATTGTATGGATAAGTTTCTGTCGCTGCGCCTATTTCAGCCGTAAAGCAGCAGTGTGAGAATTACTGTTTCGGTTTGAAGGGTGTAGGCGTAGATGTAGGGTTAGGCAGAAGATACTGGACAGGAGGTATTCCAACTTAGTCCTCAGGAGTAGCATCCACATACAACCTTATATAGGACTTCCGTCCTCGTTGAGGTTTGATGTTTTTTGTATGTCCATAGGCTGCAGTGACCACTTAACATCTGGGTAGCATATTAGTGATCAAGTAGCGATGCTTGTACTTATTATCCCCTCGATAATGTCACATACAGAAAATACCTACGCTATGATATGTTGAAAATATATACAGGTTGTCTATTTTTTAAACCAAACTCGAAAGACTTTTTATATAAATATTTAAAGAAAGTTGTTAACCGAGCACTCAGAGCACCTGACCTTAAGTGGTCACTGCTATAGACGTCCACATTCAACCATAAATTGGAACGATGTCCTGTGTGAGCTTGTATATGGACGTGTAGCTACTTTTGGGGACTATCTTGGAATGCCTCCTATTCAGTGTATTCTGCCCAACTACACCATTCAAACCGAAACACAACAGCAACAACAATTACCATTGCTGCTTTAAGGTAGAAAGTGCGCTGGACCATAGCAGCCCTGATGATGATGGTCTGATTAAAAACAAAACATTTTTATCTGTAACTAGCTCTTACCTGCGGCTTTGCTCGCGCACGATTACTTTAGAACTTCTTTAACCTTTCTTTACAGGTGCTTCTAAGGGAATATAAAGTTCCATATAAACTTAAATCCCCTATGAATTTTGAAAAATCCTTCCTAAGTGTATGCCTACGTCATGAGATGTATACGTATGCGAAATGCAAAAGTTTCTAGCCCTAAGGGTTTGGCTTGTGCGTTTCATAAAGCTGAAATTCGTAACTCATTATTTTTGCCGTAGGTACTCAATTCATACGAAATTTCATGCAAATATGTCCAAAGAATAAAAAGTTTCATAAAAACTTTTATCCCCTATTTCACCCCCTTGGGGGTTGAATTTTGAAAAATCCTTACTTAGTGGATGCCTACGTCATAAAAGCAATACGTGTACGAAAGAAATATTATATAATATAAATATCCAAACAAATATTTGTTTCGACACATTTAAGATGTATTTTCAATGGTGTAACTTTTGGACCTTCCAATTAAATTACGTTAAGAATACATTAAATTGTAAATGAATTTTTACCAATTCCTGTTACCTTCGTAACTTCACTTGTCTAACTTTATTTATTTTACAATAGTTTCGAATTTAAACTTTAAAAGATTACAAACACTCACAAAAGCATACCCATTCATTCCGTATAATATAAAATATTTCGAGAATTACAGGTGAGTGCCGGGATTGGATCCCCGACCCACCGGAGCGGAAGGTCTAGCTTGTTTCAGAACTATGCTAGCACTCACTTTTGTTTTATTACCCCGATTTTATTTTTTGAGTTAGTTCTCGATGAGACTGAAAACTTTCAACTCAGGTCTGGACTGGAACACGTTATCTTTTTTTTCCATGAAGCAAGAATATTTTTGCCATAAACGTTTATGCTTAATACCGTTAAGGTCCGTCAAGAAATTGTAAGAATAACGCATACAAAAGTAACCGGTTAAGGACAAAAAAATACTTTTGTTTTTCTTCCTAACGATATCTGGTGAGTAAGGTAAGGCTCTTATTATTTTAAGAAAAGCCCTTTAAAAGTTGTTATCATTTAATAATAACTTGTCTAAATACTATTAGCCACACTAAGCTAAAATTCGGAGAAGAAAATAGTTGTTGGCCGCTATTGCCGATATCTCATAGCATATTTACAATGCCAATATTCCCCAATAGACCACTTTGCGAGATGTGAATTAAATGTACAATTTTGCCAGATTTACCCCTCGGACTCTCAGCCCCTACACGAAAAGGAAATAACGGCCATAGAGCTGGGTGGTGTGAGATTCTACGTTCAAGTCGTTATCGACTCATGCAAGAAAAGTGAATTAAGTATTAAGTGGTAGTGTCGAGTTTAGGAGCCGAAGTGCCACCCCAAATGTGATACTCGTATTTTGTTTGTTCAAGTGACAAAATAAAACAGATCCGTCAGTAGGTAGTTCCGAAAGGGTTAGGACATTTAAGAATAATTATATGTCTCTTCACAAATGTAATGAATTCAAATATTATAGTTATAATGAAAAGGGCATTCTAATTTCTACAACAAGCTATTTGCACAATGGAATTTAGTAGGTTTCATGGTTAGGAAGTGTGATGTAGGAAATGCTGCTAGTGACACCCAGGACACCGTTACACAGAAGGCAGTAGGTGAAGGTGGATTACAAAGAGAACGTAAAGAAGTGTAGTAGGTAACTCTGGCAAAATCACCTCGTGCTGTGGCTCCAAGTCTTCCTCAGTCGGCGGCGCGTCGGCGGCCCGCCACCCGCGCCCGCTCCTGCCCCACACAACACCATTGTCACTACCTCCGTACCTTTACGCTGTCGCTTGGTACACAATACCTACTGATTTGTCTACGCGTTTCCTTCGCATATAAGAACTTTTAACATTAGCAACATAACAACAAAATAATATTGACAACGAGGTAATGTTTTTTTTTTCAAAAAAACTGTGCATAGATTCATTGAAATAATGAATATGGTCGTATTTCTCGCACTGTACCGTTTAATCGTCTGTTGAGAGATGGTTTTACGGGCAGTTTATTCAAAAGGACAATCACGGCTTCAGGCCGTCGGTATAAAACCACCGGTGACAGTAAATTGGAACGTTAATGCAGCTATAAAGCAATCGATTCCGATACAAAATAAAAGGGAAAGTGTTGGCGATTGGCCAATGAGATGCCCGGTTGTCGGGCTCGAAGATCACTGAGACAGGGCTTGAAAACGACATATAATCTTTCTGTAAGCTGTAAAAGAGTGGACGTAAGCAAACGTTGAGGAGGCGCCCTTGGCTTCCGCACTTAAACGGTACTTAAGTTTAATTTAGCTTTCAGAGACTGGTCGAGTTGCGAAATTTTACTTTTCGCTTTATGTTTGAAGTACCAAAAAAACTCTTAACTTCTTTCGGTGCCTAATATCTCACTGAAAGTTGTTTCACTCATCTACCTAGCGGTTTTATAAATTGTTTTTCTTACAGCATTTTGACTAGCAAATGGATAACATTAGAAACGATTCACTGAGTCACCTGTAGGCGTGGTCGTGAGCTGGCAGACCCAAGCCGGAGTCCTCGGAGGGCGAGCGGTGGTCGACCACCAGAGGAACTTCCGCTGGCACCTCCTACAACAACAACTCTCTACCTCACAAGGACTATTTTTAAATTTAAACTTGATCCATATAAAAATGTTTAACCTTCGCTTATTTTTATTTTATGATTGAAGAGGAAGTTAAGAATATTTAACATATTCAAGTAAATGTATAGCTTTTAAGAATTTATGTTTTATAAGTTTCATTTTTAACGAAAATTAGAAAGTAGATAAAATATAAAAAAAATCTAAATACTGATTATACATATATGAATAGGGTCTAGCATTAGGGTAGGCAAACATAGCTCGCATTCCTATAATTTATATGATTCCATTCTATCATTGCAATCGTTACCGTTCGGGACAATTATATTGATATATTTGAAAAAGTTTTAAAAAATTCTGATAAAAAATATTGCATAAAATTAATACCTGCCCTCCGCTGCTTACATCATGTCATTTCACCCTTACCTATATAATTCTTGTTAAACACTCGTATAATAATAATTATTTGTTACAGTATTTAAATTTTATTGTAACCAGCGGTTTAATTACGTTTTATTAACCTCACGTAACTAACAACAATGACTTTAAATGCTTACTGAAAGCCAACCAACTCATAAGACTAAACTAAACAATCACTATAAGATGCGATACGATGAATTTTTTTTTTCTTTTATATCTAAATTTATATTCAAAACATCCATGCTCATCAGCGATTAAGCATTATTTTGGTTATTAGCGTTATTGATTCATCACATCGCATAGTTAACAAAACGGCTTACACATTAACTGACATGCAACTGACACAACACCAAACAGGTACACATCGAAAGTGCATTCAATGCATGCACTCACCGGCTCGTGTAACTCGTGCATCGTCGTCGAAGGCAGCATGTGGCGCTCGGAACCGCGCTAAGAACAATTCAAAGCTTAGGCCCGTAACCCGTGACAAACGCATCGAGTGCACTATGTGATCATTTTATAAGTGATATTTGTCTTACGTACACAAAGTAAGGAAATAACAAGCTAGAAAACTATAAATGTGTTAGTGAATGTTTCACGCATGGAGTTGGCTTGGAGCCAGTGCAGTTGGCAGACGGCGCTGATTTCACCCCCTCGGTACACGCTCCTCACTTTAGGGCGTGTTTCCCTTATGATATGAAATTACCACAATAATAAATTGCTCTTAATGAGCATAAACTGCTACTGTCCTACACTGGTCCCATTAATGATATATAACTAAACAAGTAGAAATATCTAGAATTATGTGTGGTAATTACCACAATCTCAGAAGCAATCATATTCGTATTACGATTTACATTAAATGAATTTTTGGTTCCCATTAAATTATAAAAACAAACTTCGTTACAAGATTTTACTACTGTTTTGTATATTAATAAAATAATAATAATCTACTTTTAAAGTAATTGAAATCCACCCAAAACTACGGATGTCATATTAATATTTGATTTAAATATTACAACATTTGTTTTTGTTGCTGATACATTTGTGTTACTGTTTTATTGTGTTGTGTGTGTGTGAAAATATTTATCATTATTTTTTAGTGCTTAAAGTAAAAAATAATTCAATATTATCCTTGGATTAATTTGCTTCAACAAATTTACAAAAAATAAACTAATTGATTACGCTTCACATCTATCTGGTGGACTCATAATTAATGTATTAACAGTAGTCCCAGCAGAAAGCGGATTACAAGATAATTCAGAGAGTTCTGACTTAATGAGAGAAAACGTATTTTTAATATTTTCTTCCTATAAACAAAGCACTTACATACCCAAGCTTTGGCCAAGGAATATTCATAATTTAATTTATTTATTTTTGTTGTGTAGTATTGTGTAGGTACCCATTATTTATTTAAATTACTAATCTAGGCAGGCCTCTATTCACTATGTTTATTCTGAATATGTTAATTCCAATGGCCATATCACTTAACTAACAAGGAAATGTCTACTTAATGGGATTTTGAGCTACTTAATTAACAGCGGACCTCGAGTTGGCTCGGAAAATGTACGGAATTCAAAAGACTGTTAGGGTATTTTCAATCTATTCTTTATTGTGAAGTAAATAAGACTGCATTTCAAGATTAATACAAGCGGTACGTAATGAAATAGTCAGAGGACGATACCTTTCCGTGGTGGTCGGCCGGTTCTTCTCTCCGGTAAACCAGTTCATCGAAACGTAGTCGATCCTCCGGTAACATGAATTCTCGAATCTCCGTCAGAAGCGTGTACTGCAAACAATGAGAAAATGTTAATCGCTGCGCAGGGCTTTGCTGCGGACCAGTGTCAAAACTGCTTTTTTATTTGCAGATAAAATGTAAAATGTTTAATTCTCATCCCGATATACCTAAATGACCTAAACCTAAACCTAAAGAAGCTAACATTAAGGGCCTTTACAATATGTTTTGTCATGTTTCAGCATGAGCGATTTTCAATATGTGAGCGTAAAAAAAAAAATATTTTAGCTTTGAAAGGCTTATTGAACGTTAATTTTTTATATAAGGGCGTAAGCTTATTGTGACTTACATATATTATATAAGTTTAATCATATTATTCTGTAAGTAGTAGTGTGTATGAGCCCTCTTGTTTAATTATAGTGGTATTCGGAATGTGCATAAGACGTTTAACCACTGAATAAAATCCTTGACATTCTAATGAAATAAAAGGCTGCAAAATTTTGTTAAATTGGGAATTTATAAAAAAGTTAAACTTCCTTTATTTCATGTGGAAAACTTAAAAGCTTTTTAAATCCACTCGTGTACAATAATAAGCTCTTAAAAAATTCCCTTATTTTCCAATGGGAACTCACAACATATCATTAACATAAAAATGAAACAGAGCAAACGTTATGGCAGTTTCCTCTCGTAATTTTACCCAAATGACTCATTAAAGGGCCGTAAACGAAATGAAGTTAATTACAACGTAGTCTTTCACATTTATCTGGAGATATAAACAAAAATTTTACAAATTATATTATCTACGTAAGATACATATGTACGTAGGTTATACACATGATACACATTGTACACGACACATCTAAATGATAAGGACAACATTCATAATAATATCAAAGATATCATCGCTGGTAACACTTCTTCGCTAAACTACCAACATTTGGCAGATACAGAAAACTAAAATACGTGGTGGTGTACAGTCCAGAGGTTTCGAACTAATCTGCAAAAAGCTTCTCCAATATGAAGTATATGAAAAGAAAATAGCTGTTTGTTAGGACACGAGATGTATTTCGCCACCACCATTTAGGTTGTGGTAGCGCCTTATCTTCAAGATTCGCCTGCAACGCCCCACCGTTTGGTTTGAGACAACGCTCAGACAGAAGACGTGCAAACTTCTACATTCTACATACGATCTCAGAAAAGACTTTAATCCTGTTTAAGGATAGATCTGGATATGCATGGGCTGACCGAATCAGTATAAACTGCAAGAAGGTATAAAGGAACACGCAGTCCAGTCTGTTTTTGAAACTACCTTCTTTATAAGGTTTATAGTTCTATACTCAAATTAAAACTTCGTCGTAAATAAAAAATAATTATTATAAAAGTAAACGATTCCTCACCTTCTGGGGTGTATCCAACAAATCTCTAAGTACGGTGAGGAAGGCGTCAGGAGTGAGTCTGCGGGAAGCGTACTCCTCCATATAGTACGCGAGAGCGGGCAAGTCGCTCTGCGGTAAGAGAGATCTCGCTTTTTGCTCCACAGCCGTCGATGCCGCCCCTCTTCGCTTGCCCCAACCACTTATTCTGAATGGGCAATAAATAAATATGATTGGAACATGTATCAAACATAATAAAGCTGCCGGCAAATTAATGTTACTGCGCTAAATTATACCATATCCAGTTTATCCAGAATTACAATTCTGACCTGCGTTCATATAAATACAGAAAAAAATCCGTATAGTGAATTAGAACGGATACGTAAGTTTAGATTTTAATACGGATTCATTAAATACAACAGTACTTTATGTGCAGGTTTAATTATGTTCTGAATGTAATACTTACGAAAAATGTGGATGAATAGGTATATAAAATGTACTAAATTACGAAGATTAACAAAGTGATTGGCGGTTAACATATCATTGAAAAATATTCATTGCATTCAATATTAGACTAGTGAAATGAATTTTCGAAAGAGATCCTTCTCGTAAATTGGCCGTTAATATTTTACGTGAATTAGCTTTTACGTGAAATGCCGTCTATGCATCAATAGAAAAGGCAATTTGAATTACAAAGAGCACAATGGAATAAATTTCGCTCACTATTCCGTTGCCTCTATAATTTAATACCCTATTCTCAATACTATTCCGGCTTCATGAAATAGGATTTTTGCAGAAACAGTACGTATTACTCACGCAAGGACATTTATATGACGTGCGAAGCCACTATAATGGCTGATATATCTGATTACTACGAAATGTAAACGAAAGTTCAGTAACTAATTGGAGATTCGATTTCAAGAATTTAAAAAGTTACTTGCGTTTAAGTCGTACTGATATCTTTCTGCAATCTCTATTTACAACAATCAAGAATGGATGTATACATTCTAATAATGATTGGAAAGACGAGAGATAATTTTAATTGAAGTTTATAACACAACTTTAACTGCCATGACCACTGTATGTGTATACTATATGACTGGAACCATGCCAACGTCTATGCAGTTTGCTGCCATCAAGTATTTTCAAGTTCATAATACAATTTGAAAACTCAGCAAAGCATTGATAAATAGTAGTTAAAAATCCCGCCCACTCGCTTCGGTGGATAGAGGGTTGCGAAGCATGCACCTTAAAAAGTACCAGCTTTGAATAAACCTGCATGACTCAGTGTGCTCTATAATGTTTACCAAGGTATATAAATTCCACTAATCCACACTTGGCCAGAGTGGAGGACTATAGTCTATGTGATGTAGTCTTTAGACTATAGTCTGAGTTCGGTGGTGGTAGTCTTATGTCGAAGGCTCGCCTGCGGCAGCACCACGCTGCACTTATTTCTGCCGTAAAGCAGCAGTGTGAGAACTACTGTGTTTCGGTTTGAAGGGTGTAGTTAGGCAGAACACACCGAACAAGAGGCATTCCAACTTAGTCCTCATGAGAGGCAACGCATACACATATAGGACTTTCGTCCCAGTTGAGGTTTGATGTGGATGACCATGGGCTGCAGTTAACCCTTAAAATCAGGTGGCCTGCAGGCTCGTTTGCTAAGTCAAGCCTACATCCTCTCCTCTGAGAGGAGACCCGTGCCCAGCAGTAGGGCAGTAATGGTTTGATATGATGATAAACATAATTTTGTTCCTGATGGTGGTAGAGACTTACATATGACGAAGACTGTTGATGTCGATTTGAAAGGTTTATGGCTAGGCAAAATGCACTGGACAGGAGGCATTCCAACTTAGTCCTCAGGAGGAGGAACATACGATCTCAGATAGGACTACCGTCCTACTCGAGATTTGGTGTGGATGTCCATGGGCTGCTGTGATTACTTAACATCAGGTGGCCTGAATGCTTGTTTGATATTCCGTAAATTTGTATAAAATAAAAAAGATTACTTTCGAAATCCTCTTGTGTAAAGTTTTACAACATACTTTGGTGCTGCGTCTCGTTCCCCGTACGCAGTACACGCGTGGGGAACCTTGCCCACATCCCTCACCAGCAGAGACATGCGCTTGTGGTACTTGAGCTGGGCCACGGCCTCGTCGTGGGTCACGTCCACGAACGACTGGCCGTTCACTTCGAGGATTTGGTCCCCAACCTGAGAATATTTGCATATTAAGTACATTTGCGTGATATGAAATACTACCTATTTAAGACAGTCGCACTCCTTTTTTACATATTTATTTATTACATTCATAATTAAGGCATCTAATACGGCTTAAATAGTAGTTTACAAAACATTTTAGTGTACCATGAAATCTGAAGATCATGAAAAACGACGACATGAAAAAAAGAGCATCGCATTTAAGATTTTTTTACGGCCAATTTTGTCCCCATTTTTCGATAAAACGCAGCCAACAATAAAGACATTTCTTTTGTGAAATTTGGCTTCCCGGCTGGCGCTGCCATCGGGCTTATTTTAAATTTTTACAAGCTTCGTAACTAAATTATCTGGGGCCGGCACTAGTTGCGGTAGTAATAGGATTTAAATTTAGAAGTGTAGCCAACTAAATTATAAAATTGCCCGTTTATAACTGAAAGTACCGATTGAAAATATGCATTTTATAAACTTAAATGTATCTACGGACCACAGAATTGATGTTGTGACTTATAAAATTGTGTGTACATAAAGTTGTTAGTAATATACCTAGATCACCTAACGAGACGACGTACTCGTGTAAGATTGAAGTGTAATAGACCCCAACTAGAATATATGTATACATATAGACTATGGTATTGTAATTCATAGAATCTGAATTGAAATCGAACCTTACTTTAGCTTTTCTTACTTAAAATTTTACATAATTACCTGAATAAAGTAAAAAGCTTAAACTGCGTTAATAAAGTTTAATGAAATGTAGGTACCTACATGTTATGATTTGCAAGCTTATTCTAAAAGTGTACCGTTGGGCAACGGCGTAGTTGAAAATTATAACCTCTCCCTACGAAACTTGCTCACGTAACGAATACATTAGATTTCGAGAGGGGTTTTTAACATAATGTTTTTCTTAGGAACGGGTGGTAAATACAAGTATAAAAATCGTATAAAATGAAAACTTGTAATCGTAATTTAAAATTTTCATTAAAGTGTTATTGTTACACTGCTGCTCATTGATCTCAGGCATCAAAAGGACTGAGTCCTACACCGTTTCATGACCTTTCCACCCCATGAGGTGTCACACGGGTGGTTGCGGCGTCCCAACGTAACCCAGACTGTTGCGGCCCTGCCGTATAACAACAGTGTGTATAGCTGAGCATAATTAATTTGTATCGTTAGTCTTATACTACGCCATCGTCCGAAATCGACGCACGAGATGATATACTAGTAAGTACTAAATATTTTTAGTAACGGTATTAAGGAAAAGCGTTTAATTTCAGAGAACATTAAGCGTTGCTGTTAACAGCAACATAATTAGGAAAATGAAGAAGAATTTCTAATAAATTATGATTCATTTCAGTTGTGAAATAAGCAGAACCTCTGTACAATATTCTATAAATCTGTGTTTATAAATAAATTTATAGTTTACGAAAATATTAAATAAAAAATTAATTAATTAATTATAATTGCTGATATTTCTATATAAAAATACACTAAACGTAAAGTATCTACACATTTAAGTATTTTAAAGTTTAATGTTTTTATAATGCAATGTAATTTATTTTCCTTCCAACAGAAATAAGATAACATGTTGGGCTTAATTAATGAGGTGCTTAATTAATGATTTTTTTTGCGGCCTCGTCGACTGCAATGTAACATTTTATTGCATACGTACTGCCGGTGTCTGTCGTCTCGGCTCGTAGACAGAGCTACAGTAGTTACTTAAGAGCAGACTTCCTTAGTAATTAATAATAGTTCATACAAAGCTTGTTAATGAAAACGTATTCGAGTTTATATGTATATGGCCGCGCATCGTGCGCCTTGGCTGTCACAGTATGTATTATCAATATGGAGTCATGGTAAGGACCTCTGTAATATTCAGAGATCTATAAGCTATCAATTGAAAATTGGGAATAATATACTTTGCGATGACTGTATAGTAGAAAAAAATTGTATAAACTTTGGCCTCTCACCCCTGAGGATCGCTGTGATAGCCCAGTGGTTTAAAATCAACCACTTGCCGGTCCGGGTTCGAGACGGTGTGTGAATTGTGAACCCGTTTTTAGTTACCGTGTTGGATGGGCAATAGCCTAATCTATCTTATCTCTGAGATGAGACCTATTCCCAACAGTAGGACAATAAGGGGTTGTTGTGGATGATCGTAATGATGATTTAGTTACAACTATACGGAAAAGGAATTCTTTACGAGAATATTGGATAGATGCCCCTGCCCGAACGCAGACATTGCCAATTATAAGTAACGAACTATTAGTGTAGGAACTGAATCGTGTAGAAACCGGAAAATTCTCCATCAAAGAGCTAACTCAAACGGGAACATAAAGTACACAAACAATTTACTGCAGCCGCTTGCAGAAGTCATAACGTAAACTTTATGGAAATTCTGAGTCTCGAGTGTCTCCAATGAAGTCATTTACAAAGTTTCAACGCTGCACGTAATATCAATTTCCCGAACTTTACATTTTCTTCAGTGGTTAGACTTTTAGAGTCGTTAATTTCATTTGCATTTGGATTTTTAAAAAAATCTGTCGATCGTAATACAATATTTGATAGATAGACGAAAAAGATTATGTTTAAGATTTAATCAATACGCCATTGAGTCATTTACGCAGCATGGATATAATATTTTTTTTATGTTAGTAGAATAGCAAACGAGCATGCAGGCCACCTGATGTTAAGTGTTCACTGCAGCCCATGGACATCCACATCAAACCTCA
>DWKW01001412.1:0-12768 GCA_018250115.1 Doberes anticus | reverse complement strand
TGCCGTAAAGCAGCAGTGTAAGAATTGCTGTGTTTCGGTTTGAAGGGTGTGGTTAGGCAGAGGACACCAGACAAGAGCCATTCCAACTTAGTCCTCATTAGTAGCAACGCATCCACGTAAGACCTCAGATAGGTGTTTCGTCCTAGTTGAGCTTTTATGTGGATGTCCATGGGCTGCAGTGACCACTTAACATCAGGTGGTCTGCATGCTCATTTGCTACTCTTGTAAGATAAAAAAAAAAAATCTGGGGATTCCTTCACAGGATAGCAATTTGGATGCGGCTTTTTATATGAATCATCCTTTATTTTTAATATTTTTTATTATATAACTTAAAAAGTATAACAATAAAATGGTAATTTCTGTACACTGAAGATTAATCTTAACTGATATTGACAGTTTAGGAGTTTTAAATCCGTATGATTAAACTTAAATACTGAGAAATTTTAAAACAAAATGGGTCCACAAGATCCGGAGATTCAACTTGACATGTCAATTAAAATGGTTGCTTTGTTTTTTCACTCTTATGCGGTAACAGGATCTCGGGCAGTAGTCTAGTAATAATTAACAGTAATAGAGCAAGTCGTTGCCCTTGGATACACCGAGAATTTGCATACATAATGTAGAAACTCCGCAGCGGAAGGTTGATAACATATCAAACTTGATTTGGCAAAAACAATAAACTTTATCGTCTTTTGTAAATTTTGTTTTTTCTTTTTTTTATATTAACAGAATAGCAAACGGGTACTGGAATCTCATCGAACACTTTAACAACGAATTGATTGTCTACTATATTCATGTTCGATACGTATGTTAAGCATAGAAGTAGTTATAAAAACAATATTATACATAATGTATAATATGAACAAAACCGTATTGTTCAAAAATATCGGCGTTGGATTTAATTATGAATATGAATGAATCCATTTAAGAATGAATGGGGTATTTTACAAGTGTTAGGCAAATTGATCATTTTACCATAGTACATTTGCAATTTTACTAATTCATTGTGAATTTCTCTATTCTCTGTGAAAATAACCATCAAAGTTTAAATCTAATAGTAATAATTTACGTTACTGTCAACAAGCAGCTGTCGTCACTCCAGATTTAGCCAATCCTGTGGGTTTTCAATCACGTGGTCAAACATGTAAATTCAATAATTTTATTAATTCTTTTTTATAAAAATCATACATATTTTTTGAAAACGTGTAGGCTGTTAAGGTAACAAACAGTTTGATCTATATTTTCATTATTGTAAAATACCATATTTTAGATAAGCACCAATTTTTTAATGGCGTAACGTTCGAATTCTTTTGTTCAATGTCATTATGGTTTTTGAAATGGAATGAAAATAAAAACATTATCTTTAGTCTTAAGTAGCATACACAGTAGGTAGTGACTGGGACAGAATCAGTAAACATAGAAATGCCTGCGTAAAGAGGCCCCGAGGTTTTATATTAGGTGGGTATAGGTCAAAATATGATCAAGAATCAAATACATTATTAATAAACATACCAATGAACAGTTACTTATAAATAGAGAATCAGTATCCAATATATCGACGTCAAAAACGACGCTCTTACCAATTTTTCAATACGATGACCAGTATGATGTTCATAAAGGTAATTAATGAATATCTGTTCATGATCTCTTTGTTTCGGTTCTTTTTTCTGTATGTGTCCTATTGGGCTCTGAATGTGAAGCGTCATTTATTATTTATCTTAGTGGTATGGGTGTTGGTGGTAGTGAGAATGGTAATGCAACATAAAATCTCCAAATTAAACCATCGCTGAATTTAGTTCCCATTAGCTACACCGACCAATATATGCAATGATAGTGCATCAAAATTAAAAACAATACAAAATGCACATAGAGCAATGATTGAGAGGTACACTAAATATTTCGCAGTAACTATATAATTCAGCTTTGTAACAATGAGCGGCCACTGGTAACGCTATATCCGAAAATAGAAGTTATATTACTAATACAAATTATTCAGCAAACGAAGATGCCGATGAGAACCAATATTGACCTTTCGTTAACAACGGGTTAATTATGCGGACTATAGTTTACTTACTTGAAGTGGGTAATGGAGGCAGGCTCAATTGCTGAAATGTGAGATTATCAACACTTCTGCAGTGAATGAGTGACCGTCATTTAACTAATGACCATTCTATCCTAGTGTTAATATTTAGCTTCATTGCATATAGGTTATATGTAACGGAATCTTTACCGTGAACGTGATGTTCCGGAAGTGACAAAATATAGCGTTAGAATTGTACGGCGACGCAATGATCAATGTCTCTAACAGTTTTATCTTTCACTGCATAATTCTGATTTTTCTTTGCAAATAAATTTGTGGTGATAAAAATGGAAAAGTGCTGTACTATTGCTGTATTGCTCCCAGAGACGCAATACGCTCCTACAATTTTTTTACAATATTGATAAGCCAAATCGGATAGCCAAAAAAGATATTTTATTTTATTGTTAAGCAGTAGTAAATTAGCAGGTAGGCCACCTGATGTTAAGGGGTCACTATCCGCATCCAACCTCAAATAGATCCGAAGTCCTTTGATGCGTTGCTACTACCGAGTTCTAAGTGGGAATGCCTCCTGTCCGGTGTACTCTACCTAACTACACCCTTCAGACCGAAACACAGCAACTGACTCTACTGCTTTTATGGCAGAAATAGGTGGACCAAAGGTTCCACCGCAGACGAGCCTGTGGAAAGACTGTACCATAATCAATGTCATCATTATTTACACAGCGAAGATGATCTATAACAAGTGCCCACCCTGTCTAGTTGCAACATTGTAAACACAGCACAACTTTTCCTGTGGTAATCGTAAGAATACGAAGACAAATGGTTTCCTAGGATTTATGTATTATGAACCGTCATTGGTGTCTTTCCTTTTCCATTCCTTCCATTCCATTTTCATTCCTTGGGTCAAATGAAACTTAGTTTTCTGCGATAAATAAATAACACTCGATACGTCTAACAATCAGAAAATAAAACGTGGCTGATTATTCCAAATATTTTAACATAGATTTTGATGTAGCCACGAAAAACAATACAGTTTTTAAGGGTACGTTTGAAAGGGACCTAGGACCTATAGAGCCCGTTGTATGAACCGTTGTTCCGACAGCCTAGAAATTACTTTTAAGCAGCGAGGCAATCACTCTTTTACCTAACAACCAGTCAATCAGTCAGGCCGCTGAACCCAGATTGGCCTTAATGTAGAATGAAGAGAGGATCGGTCCCAAACATCGATTTTATAATTCGAATTGCTATTAGGTTTGGAGCAAGGGCGCAATATTTTAATTGACACGTTTTTCTGAAATATATTTATGGATTAGCAAATGAGCAGCCCAGCTACCTCATGTTAAGCGATCGCTGTAACCCATAGAAATCCATATCCAACTTCAAATAGGATGAAAATTTCATCTGAGGTTGTCCCTGGATGCGTTTCTACTCCTTAAGAGTAAGTTGGATGACCTCATGTCCAATATAACCTGCCTAATCACAACCTTCAAATCACAACACAACATTGAGAGTAGGTAATGCTGATTTGCAGCAGAAATAATACTCTAACACACAATAAATAAAACTCTACGACGACATCAGCAGGACGTTAAGATTCAGTTTCCGTATATAACATATCGTAAGCCGTTATAAAGTAAGACCAAACGCCAATAGAGATGGATTTTTTTGTATTGACAGAATTGCAAACGTAAATGCAAGCCATCTGAAGTCAAGAGGTCACTGTAATTAATGAACCTAAAATTAGGTTGCAACGCCTTCTTTCTAGTGTAGAGTACCTAAGCACACGGTTCAGACCGAAACATAACAGGCTTCGCACTGCTGATTTTCGGCAGAAATAAGTGTAACATTGATGCCAACACAAGCGAACCTTCGACATAAGACGCTACCACCATCAAAGTTTAGGTTGATAACGAATGAGTATTCATATCGCCGCCTTTAATTTACATACAAAGTTTATGAATAATAAATTATAAAATTGTATTATTATCTTTATTTTATCATCATCAATTATATCATTCAAAACATTTCAATCACCAATGCTGGAAACTAATGAGCAACATTATTTTTAAGTTATAAGCTAAATGAAAATTATATTATGGCCCTTTTATGAATTAGATATGTATCCGTAGCTTAACTGGAAAATTATGGTATTCATATTAAGGTGTTTCCCGTTGGGGTGTTATTTTAATCAATCAAACCTACCGGATGTGAGGGATGTGAGGTAACATCGAGGCAGCGGGTAGTAACGAATGAAATATGCTGTGCCCAGACCACTCAATCAACTTTAACGGCAAAGTGGATGTCAAATTACGACCCATTTATAGAACATAGTACTTTCTATAAAAGCGTTTAGAAATATTAAATAACCAAATTTTTTATATCGACACCCCTATTTTAAAAGAAATGTATTCGTATTGTATTATGAGAGACGTCATAATTGTTATTGAACATAACGTAATGAGCGCCATACCATACAAAACAAAAAACAAGAATTAAGTACCTAGGTATAACTAATATGCAAAATGAGACAAAAAAAAATGTCTTTCTGACGTTTACCATTAGCCATATAAGGACTGGGTGCGTGAAGTCTTAGTTCTAAATTTGCTTAATGAACGGATGAATAAATAAATGGATGCACTTTATTTCACACACATGAAGGTAAGAATCTCGAACTCCCGCTCTAGTTGGTTCATGGTTGGGTGTTCATGCCGGGATTCTTCAAAAATATTAAAATTAATTCTAATTCTTCAAAAATATTAAATTTAATTCTTACAAAATTCAAGAAAAACATCGTGCGGAAACCTGCATGCTTGCGAATACTCCATAATGTTCTCAAACTATGGACAATGGCCATTCTCATGGGTGAGAGGAGACCCTTGCCCAGGAGTGGCACAATTATGGGTTAAAATGAATGAATATAAACAACAACGAACATATATGTATGAAAGTGCAAAAGGCCTTATCACCGTAAAACTACTCGTATCTCTTCCAAACAACCTTTTTAGAAGAGGACTGAATAGAATGAGTTGTTACTGTAGTTAGTTATATTTTTTAAGTGACAAAGAAACCAAGATTCATATTTTAAAATATAGCTACAAAGGAATGAAAAAATAGGCGTACGTATATTTACAAATGTTCCATGGTAGTTTAGATGATATCCATATTGGCTATTACACATTTCCTGTAATTATGTATAGTCGCACGAGAGCACGATGTGAATTCATCGCGTGCGTACTTCAATTAAGACACTCAATAAAGCTAATTATTACATAGCTTTAGACGGCTAGTATTAATAGTGATATTATAGGAAAATCTATAAAATGTAAGCTGTGATAGCCTAGTGGTTAAGAATCCAGGTGACTCAAGGTTTGATTCCCAAGTGAACCTCAAATTTTTCTAATTTCGTATTAGACATTGCTTGCTTGCTTCCTACGTCCTTCGTCTGCACTTCATCCAGTGAATTCGCACTTGACCAAAGTGGACCATGACCTAAACCCTCTATATCAGTGAGATATGGCCCGCATTCAGCAGTGGGACATTAATAGTGATGGAGTGTACACGTTTACACAAACATGAATACCAAAGATTTTGACACAGAGCCATGGCATAAAGTGCAAGACGCATTACTAACATTTACGGAATCTTTAATTTATTTTTTGACCTCTATTTAGCGGTAAACAGACAGGTACGGTCGCGGGTCGTTTCAGGAGTTCGGCGGGGCTATTGAGCGCTATCTTTATACACATAACACACAAAATGCGGGCGTTCCGGCTGTATAATAGCTTTTTTTTTCATCGTATATGTTATTCACGAGTGAACGTTAACACAATGGTGGAAGAGTCTTATGTCGAAGGCTGCATCACCCCCGTGAAGCGGCAGTGTGAGAACTGCTGTGTTTCCATTTCAAGGGTGTAGTTAGGCAGAAGGCATCGGACAGGAGGCATTCCAACTTAGTCCTCTGAAGTAGCAAGGCATCCACATACAACCTCAGATAAGAGTTCCGCTCTAATTGAAGTTCGATGTAGATGTCAATGGGCTGCAGTGACCACTTAACATCAGGTAGCCTGCATGCTCGTTTGCAACCGTTTCCGTTTGACAAAAAAAATGTCGTTCATCGGCTCTGATCACCCATTCAAGCTTGGATATGGTGGAACAGGAGCAAAAAATGACAGTACTCTTTAAGGCACATAATTTATACATATTATACAGCTTGTCATATAAATTCAGCTTAATACGCCCACCGAATTCCCGATTCGCTCCCGCATCTGTCCTCTGTATGTTTCGCATTAAATAAATACAGTAAAATGTAATCGTATTGTTTTAAGGTACTAATTACAGAAGCATCTTGTTTATTTATTATATCATAGTAACGCAAAAAATATTTTTTTTATCGTAAATTGAGTCAAGTTTTTGGCATACTTCACATGCCGTTGACAACAAAATGGAGGAATGGAAAACCATTTTAGGATACACTAGGCACTCACTTTTTCTTCATCATGATGATTATGATTGATAAAATACATTCGTCTTTTAAAATTCTTATTTATAATATTAGTAGGTTGTTAATAAATATGCATACGGTCCGTTGCGTAATTTTCTCGTGAATGTAGAGAATGTATCTCGCATCGCAAATGCATGTTCTTTCTTAAATGAGTCAGTGAATGTCGGTAACTGGCGACTTTCAAAACGGGATTTTAGCAAACTGTATCACCATTAAAATGTAATGATAAACGAAAGTTCTTAAAGTGATATACTATAATGTTCCACATTTTGATGGTGGTAAAGTCTTATGTGGAAAACTCGCCTGCGGCGTCACCTCCGTTGCACCTATTTCTACCGTGAAGCAGCAGTATGAGAACTGCTGTGTTTCGGTTTGAAGGGTGTAGTTAGCCAGGAGACACTGGACAAACGGCATTCTAACCTCAGATAGGAGTTCCGTCCTAGTCGAGGTTTGATGTGGATGTCCATGGGCTGCAGTGACCTTGACTTAACGTCAAGTGACCTGCATACTCCTTTGCTATTACGTTCGAATAAATAAAAAAAAAACAAGGGAGCGTTTTGTATATTTCTCTTTTTATTTACAAACTTTGTTTAATGACTTCCGTCCGCGACTTAGCGCCTCTTATCCTTATTATTTGCCTCCTAAAGACCAACTGTACCATTTCAATTATACTGACATGACGTCAGGAGTACATGACAAAACATACCAGAGAGGAGTCAAGCTGTATGTCTGTACTATGGAATAGGTCTTGTTCAAGGTTATGATAATACATAATGTTCCTAAAAGCATCTGAAGTCCACCAATAGACCATTTCCGAGAGGATACTCTTTTTTACGTGGGGATTTCCGCTATGGATACCCTTCTATCTCGGGAGCGAAAGTGGGTTAAGCAGGACTCCAACCAGCTAAAACCTCAAGGTGTGCCTCTCTACGCTAAGTGACGGGAGTACGCACTTATCCGCGACCCTGATAGCGTTTGTCCTCTGAGGGACCCTTTTTCATTGGTGGGTTGGAGCTGGAGTTATTGCATCCCGACTGATTTAAGGAGCGCGCGGAAACACTACGCGCGCCAGCTTGAGGCCTCTACATGCGCTCCCGCTTCCACGTCTAGGCCTCGGTTGGCATCGAGGAGACCCAAGTCCAGCAGTAGAATAATAATAGAAGCGATGCCCCGCTGGAAATCGAACCATACCGGTTGTCAAAGAACATAATGATGTCCTTTCAATGCTTTAGACAATTACAAGATTGAATAGCTATACTCAGCAGCTAGTATTAGACCAATCGAAGATTTCCAAATCGCTAATTTGCCATTAATTCTAGACGCCTTATTGCCAAATTTATGTCAAGGTCTCATCGAGTTTGTGTTTTAGAAATCTACATTTCTTGTCTGAATATATTAGCTGTAGTGGTAGAGTTTTGTGTCGAGAGATCGCTGCACCAATTTTTTCCATGCTAATTTAGCAGTGCCGACCGTGCGATTCGGTGTTTGGTTAGGCAGAGTACACTGGATAGAACGCGTTCCAGACTAGTCATCAGGAGTAGCAGAGCAGTGCACGTACCATAGACGGGACTTCGGTTCTTTTTGTGGTTTTATTTGGATGTCCATGGGCTGCAGTTAACACTTAACATCATGTGCCCTACATGTGTTAACTAGTATTTAAGAAAAAATCTAACACCTTTAAGAAAAAACCTTAGTTTATTTTTGCAAATTTTGTTTGTGCTGTTGAACTAAACATTTGCATTTTTATATATGGAAATTATTTAGCTAAATACTTTATCAAACAGTGTTTATGAGTGGTTATCGTCGCCATCTGACATTTTGCGAAAGTTTTGTATAGTCTGCCAACAACTTTCCATATAGTGGTAATAACGGATTTTGCTTAATATGCTAAAAGTATAAAAACAATTAAAATAGTTAAAAATAATTGCATACTAGAGAATGTCGTAGATAAGCGATAAACAAACTGAAACTGGTAGTGTTGCCTTGTTTTTATATACTAGTACTAACTGAATTAATTCCGAGCGACCTATTTCTATATTATAATATCTCAGTTTGCAAGGTTTAAATGTGAATCCACAAAAAATACAAACTATATTTGTTGGTACCTCATGTTTCAGTTAACGTAGATTCATCCTATATACTTTTGATTTTTTTTAACGCTGTCCATATGCCTGGAACTAATAGACTCAAAAACCTAGATATATGTGACTGTAAGCAATCACTTCTCCTGGGCTCCTTAGATTAACGACGTTAGTAAAAAGGTGTTGTTTTTTTATATCAATAGCCCGTAACAAAGTTTCTAGCCCTTAGTTTCAATCCTCTTTCATTCATGTCATCTTTCTCATATATTTCAATCTCAATCTGATTCATTACTTGCTAGTTAAGGTGAAAATAAATATAAATAGGCACTTTTCAACTTTCTATCTGCATCTAACCGAGGACCTCTTAAGCAAGCTTGAGCGTCTCCGAAATAATGTATTTCATATCAATCTTTCATGTCAGATTTATAGCTGTTATACGTAAATATGAATATGTTTCCGAAAACCGTACGAAACTCGAGAGACTCCAGATTTGTCTTCGCTACAATACTCACGTCCTACCTGCTTTATACTGCGTTCTGATTCATATGGGCATTTTTCTCATTTCTACTTAAAAGAGTGATTTCAAGATTTCAACTACGTTTTTATGTTTTTAACTGTGCATCAACATTTCTGTGTGTGCTATAAATATAATTTGTTATTTTTGTTTTTGAATATACAAACAATTTATCATTTGCAATGAAAACATTATCGCAATGCGTGTCGAACGTCGATACGATAAGATAAAAATGCCTGAAGAATGGCTTTCGACTGCTTCAAATAACAATTGAAATATTTTACCTTCCCTCATAAACTTCCCCCATCTTATCTCACTACTGATCAGTCCCTATCAATTTATTGTCCCGTAAACCGACGCAAGCGCATTTTTGATACGAGAAAAAAATCCTATTCGGTCAGCCCTTACATCAGCCAATACCGACCGTGTCAGTCGATTCGCTGCGCTCGTATAGAATGCGCGTGTTGAATGCGTAGCTAAAATGATCGCTTGAAATCGATAAATAATCACTTAACCGGTGAAGTGTTAAAATAGTTATATTTGAACGTGTTAAAAAATATAAAAATGTCGAATATCCCGTTGGTTCGCCGTGCGATAGCGGGAGCAGCGCTTGCACACACCTCCGCAACAGATCCCAACACTATGCCAATGGACTCTCAGGAGGACAACTGGACCCCTGCAGCATTGGAGAGGGCTGGATCGACCCTCAAAGCCCTAAACCGAATGGCAAAACGGCCGCCTGTTCACATTGTATTCGAAGACGTTGGCTACACCGTCAGCTTCAATAAAGGTAGGAAAATGGCATATAAAAAACGCTAATATTTTTTTTATCGGCGTGTTTAAGTTGAAATTAAATGCACTTAGCGTTGTCATGGAATACAAATTGATTAATGTGTAACATTTTTTTTTCATTTGGGTTTGACGATAAGTTTTGTGGAAAATGCACCCGGAATATTGTACGGTGACAATTATAAAATAATATACGACTTCTTCAAATAAGATCGGGATTGATTTTATTTAGTAAAATTTCTTGAATAAGCACAACACATGTTTATCCAAGTTTCTATAGAACTTCTTTTATGTTAGGATCAAGATTTCCAACAAAACACATCCATTCTTAGTACTGTTATACAAACGGTATCAATCAATGGCATTGTTACTATTTACTCTTAAAAAATTTAGATGCCATATTATTAAATTAAAAAAAAAAGGTAAAGGGCCAAATTAGGAGTACCCGTAACCAAAAAGCATAGATGAAGCGAATGATGACAGTTGAAGATGCGAAATAAGTATGTATGAAGCGTAGCATTTGGCGGTCTTTTGTCTCTGCCTACACCAATGGGAGACAGGCGTTTGTTTTTGTATGTATGTATACGAATTGAAAATTATTTCCATGAATAAATAATAACTTTCAGGTCTTAGAGAATACGTGACTATCAATAAATATTAATAAGCACGTCTTCTTCAAAAGATGAGAGAGTTTAGGACACACTCCGCCACGCTGGCCAAGTGCGGATTAGCGGACTTCGCACTCCTTTGAGAACGTTATGGAGAACTCTCAGGCGTGCAGGTTTCCTCACGGTGTTTTCCTTCACCGTTAAAGCTAGTGATAATTAATAAATTAACGCATTTAACGGAAATTGCCTTCAATTTGATATGGTGAATAGTTTTTTTTTATATGAGGATACTTTGTAGTGATTTTAGGCGTTAGGGTTAGTTTAGCGGCCGGAAATAACTTTATCGCTTCACAATATCTTCGAAGAAAACTTGAAGATATAGGTACATACGTACAATAAAAAAGTTTTACTAAGTTTATTTTCAATTTGAATTATAACCGTTAATGTATATCTCGAAAGAAATACTAATTCTGTTTCTTTCTTAGTCTCGATGTGTTTTTCTCTCTCAACGTAAATGAACAAAAAAAATTAGAAGATCACTATAAATACTACAATATAATCTCATTATGACGTAACGACAAACAATGACGACCAATCTTGGTGGAACATAATAATACGCTCATTTATTTACATTACACAACAAAATACTTCACTGTTTAAACAGTACCGATTATTTTATACAAATGGTAAATTAGGATATGTTTGTAAGGACAACAAAAAAATAGAAAACATAAAAGCGCTGTAGAGTCTTATGTCGAAGGCTATTTGCGCCGTATTTCGAATGTCGTATTTCTGCCGTAAAGCGGTGTTATCACTGGTATGTTTCGGTTTGAAGGGTGTGGTTAGGTAGAATACACTGGACAGGAGTCATTCCAACTTACATCTCAGGATCACCAATGCATCCACGTACAACCTCAGATTGCATTTCAGTTCATATTTGAGGTTGAATGTGAATATCTATGGACTGCAGTGATCACGTAACATCAGGTGGCCATTTTTTATTCCATTAATATTTTTAAAAAACCTGTTCATTGGCTATACAATTAATTTACCTGTAGAATAAAATATCAACTAAACCAGTATGTTCAAATATTTTGTCGTCAAAATATCGAGTTTGAGTATTAAAATCTTCGAAAATTGTAGGTAACAAACTGTTTTAATACTTTGTCGCATGGATTCGAAAGCACGGTAGCATAATATGAAACTTTGAGCGCGAACGCTCCCGAAACCGTGCCCGCAAGACGATTATCATGCATTCACTTTCAGACTGATAAATAATAATGTTAATAGTAGAGAAGTAATGGATAGATTCAGAACGGTAGAATAAAAGTGTTAAAATAAGTTCTTTATTTCTTCTAAAGGAAAAGGGTAGTGTTAAATAGTGTCGCAAATTAAGAAATATTTTTTTCATCTAGGTTTTAAACCATATACTTTATATAAGAAAGATAAATTTAAATGATCTGATGATGATTTGAATTGAATTACATTAATCAAATCTGCCTACTATTAGCGATTGTATTCGTGATCATCCGCGAAAAACCTCGTGCGTCAATGAACTTAATTACCTGTTTTTTGATCGGTTCATTATATTAGGAATAAAAAGTTTATATTTGTATGACAATAGACGATAAAAACTTGTAACAAGTCGAAAGGTACATAAAAATCTTCCATCTAAGAGTCAAGTGCGATCGCATCGACGCATATTTCTGTCGAAAAAAAACAACGATTTTTTACTACTTTTCCAGAGGCCCCAGACAAGTGATAAACGCTTCCAAGCGATTTCTACTTCCATTCCGCAAGGTCTAACGCTTTAATGTAGCGATCTTGGGTTGGTAGTGTTAGTTGTACGATTATTGGCTACCAATTAAAATTTCTTTACGCTAGATCACGTGACGTGAAACGTGGTTACGTCATTCCAATTCATAAATTTTAATTCTGTTCCACATAGCAATCAATTCTTTTTTTTTTAGTATAATAACAGAATAGCAAACGAGCATGCAGGCCACCTGATATTAAGTGGTCTCTGCAGCCCATGGACATCCACACCTGAGATTGTATGTGGATGCGTTGCTACTCCTGATGTAGTCCACGTTGGAATGTCTCCCGTCCAGTGTCGTCTGCCTAACTACACCCTTCAAACTGAAACACAGTTCTCACACTGCTGCTTTACGGCAGAAATAGGTGTGACGGTGGTGCCGCCACAAGCAAGCCTTCGACATAAGACTCTACCACCA
>DWKW01001411.1:0-12769 GCA_018250115.1 Doberes anticus | reverse complement strand
GAAGACACTGGACAGTAGGCATTCCAACTTAGTCCTCTGGAGTAGCAACGCATCCGCTTACAACGTCCAATAAGACTTCTGTTCTAGTTGAGGTTTGCTGTGGGTGTCCATGTGCTGCAGTGACCACTTAACATCAGGTAGCCCGCATGCTTGTTTGCTATTCCGTTTGAATAAAATAAATAATTATGGCAATCGATTGCCAACAAGCGAAATAATTGTATTTAGTTATTAAACTACGTCTATCTGTCCTGGAAAATATTTTTGTATAAAGTTAGGTAAATAGCACCGGTGTTTTTTTGTAGATTTAGGCAACGCGGTGAATATCAAAATCGGCATTTCAAGCACCCACCTAACATCTTTTGAAAGTGGGTCAAATCTGACTCATAGTCTCAAAACTTTAAGATTTATCATAAGTTTGCCTAAAATATTTATTTTACAAAAAGGAAATCTTATCTTCTTGGAAAGACAACTGTCTATATAACAAATTATTGCTTACCAGAATTATTTCTCTGTGACATAATTTTAAACTAAGTCAAATATTTGTAATATCCGCCTTTCCGACTGATACTACCGAGCCAAACGTAGCCTAGCTTGTATGATTTTTAGACCCGAACATCGCAGGCCCGCTACTTAGCGGTAATGACAAGAGACACTTCAAAGACGACTGACTTTAAGAGGCTTCTTCCACCTTAAAAGGATTGTCGGTCTCAAAAAACAAAGTCAATAATGTAAATAAGCAAGTATGATTTATTCATGCTTTCCTTATTTTGTTACAAATTACAAACAAGTTTATAAGCAGTTTAGTAATGCTATGCTACTTTTATTTTCTGTTTGGAACTTTCCTAGTATTGTTCACGGCTAATTAGTGATTACAGACGGATACTTCTCGACAACACAGAATCCCTGTGACTTAATCAATTAGGTACTACTTTTATGGCCTTCCTTAATTCTGTATATATTATTTTAGCACATCAGTACTTACGATGGTTGTCTAAAACGTGGTGTGACGTAACAGCCTAGTCCTTACCCACTAAACTAACTATTTCAAGTACAGGACCTACATATATCGGGTACACGAGGGATACCTTCTTAGGGAATATAGGAGTCAATGTGTAATTGACTAAATACTTATAAATAGGACGCCATTATCTACTTATGTTTCATACGACCTACCTATTTTCTTGTTTTGCAATTATTGTTAGTGAAATAAGATTTATGTGCAAGTGTAACTAATACCTACTAGGAATTTACCATTATTGATACCACTGTCAGTTTTCACTTTTGACATTGTTCTAATTGTCCCATTATTATTCCTATAGGTTTTAACCAAAAGATATGTAAAATGTGCAAGTTACAGTTATTATGTCATCGTCATCAACCCATTTCCAGATGAGTTGAGAGGAGGAGGCATAGTCCATCACGCTGGCTAAGTGCGTATTGGTAGATTTCACTTGCCTTTGCGAAATTTATGGAAAACTCTCAAGCATGCAGATTTCCTCACGATGTATTACTTCACTGTTAAAGCAAGTGACAATTAATTTCAAATACGGCCATAATTTTAAAAAAAAGAACACAATATTTCGAGAAATAGAGGTCCATGCCGAAATTTGAACGAAATTATTAACCAACAGTTTACACGTCGAGGTCTGTGCTTAGACATTATAGCGGATGTGACAATTCAAATTACATATATAGATATATATTCTTCCAGAACACGGTCATTACACCGAAAGGCGTACCAGTGGTGTCGCCGCAGGCGAGCCTTTCATAAAAGACCTCACCACCATCAACAAATACTAATACCTAATATTATACAAAAGGTATTACTATACCAAATTTGTTCGAATGAAAATTTTCCTTGGGCGTGAACTGTACGCTTATCACGCATTGTCTTGTCCCAAATGCTTCCGCACTATTTTTCACTTTAAAAAATTAATTCGTTATATTTAACCTCTTTGTCAAATTTTTTGTTTTGTTTTGTTCACGGTTTTAACATTCTACTTTTATTTAGGAAACCTCTTATACACACAAAAACATATTTCGTTAAATATATAAATAAGAATTGGAAGTTTGAAATCAATAAAGCATTACCCTTATTTATAGATTATTTTCCTTTTATAGACGAGACCCAGGTTCCTATAATGAAATAAACAGATCGTCTAACAGACCCTGATTAACGCAAAAAACTAAGCTAGCGAACTAAGTTTTTTTTTTTCAGTGTCAGTCATTTGGCATAGCAATTCAGACTAATGTTTCGTCATAATATGCCACTTTTTTTATTCAAACGGAATAGGACACGAGTATGCAGGCCACCAGATGTTATGTAGTCGCTGCAGCCCATGGACATCCACATCAAACTTCAACTAGAACAGAAGCCGTGTACCTAACCACCACTGAGTTTTTTTATTTGATGGTGGTAGAGTCTTATGTCGACCGATTGTGAGAACTGCTGTGTTTCGGTTTTAAAGGCTCCTGTCCAGTGTTTTCTGCCTAAAAGAAAATACTGGATAGAAGCCATTTCAACTTAGTTCTCAGAATTAGCAACACATCCACATATGTACAACCTCAAATAGGACCGCCGTCCTAGTTAAGGTTTGATGTGGATGTCCATGGGTTGCAGTGTCTACTTAAGCCTTAAGCCTTAAGGTAGCCTGCTTGCTCGTTTGCTTCTGTTACAATAAGAATAAAAATAAATAAAAAATCATTAATATTTTGAATAAAATGGTTTGAAATAGTTTCAACTGAAAATGATTTACAGACATAGGTAAACAGCATTTTCTATACTGCATCATAGTACTTTACCGTACCGATAATAAAGTTAATATTTAGAAGAGATCGATTAATACATAAATATCGACTTTAAACTAGTTACCTATTATTTTACCTGTGTGCTATAATTATTATAATTACTATTGTATTTCTAACAGCAAGCAGATAGTTATCTGTTAGATCAGCATTGCAATTAACTATAATAATAAAATACACATACATAGGTACGTAATATTAATATCAAATACGTATAATAACGTAATTTACGCACCTTATCGCGTACTTAAATTCCTTCGAGACATCAATATTTGAAGAATCACAGGTAGAACAAAACTATAATAATATCTCAAAGGATATCAATGAGTGAGGTAACACAATAATCAATTCCATCCATAGTCAAAGGTAAGATCAAATGATTGTATATAAATTTTATTAAATTAAATAACTAGATTCATTTTAAAATGTAGGTCGATAGTAGTCGGTAGGTAGAGGTAGGCTACTAAGGTAGGGTGCAATTAAGTACTTAGTGAATTAATTTCTCGCATATTTTCGCATTTTTGACCTAGAAACCTGTAATTACCACATATTTTATCCATATTAATTATTTCAGACTTTTTGAGACATTCCATTAATTAATAACATTAAGGTAAAGTAAAAATGACGTTTCTAATTTAAAAAAAATTAAAAACAGCACGTAACTAATATTATCATTAAAATAATGAAAAATAGTATTAATAAGGTTGTGCACCTATGAGCACCTTAAAAACACCTTATATGTGACTTAAAAGCTTAGGATTTAATTAAGGAAAGCTTTACCTGCGGAAGTTAAAATAAAATTGAATTTAAATAACAAACAAATTATAGAGTAAGAAGAAATAACATACCTTGTAAAAGCGCATAAACTAAAATACTTGATATCATAAAACTCATAATATCTGTGGCACTATCACTGTAAAGTTAAGTCAGAAGCACGTTGAATTTAAAACGAAACATAAGACACAATTATTGAAATAATTTACTTTAGGGATTGATCCCTTTATTAATTTCGCATTCATAACGTTGCGATTATATTGTTAGCGAGCAAACCGACGCGACGGCACCATCACAGCTGGGAGGCAACACAACTGTGCACCTCGAACGATTACCCTCGCTTATAATAGCTTCCTTTCCCGTCGAAAGCACGACAGCTGCTTTTCGTACTATGTTTTCCGGACTGAGAGACAATATCACTCGTACTCTACACAACTTATACTATTAAAGTACTTTGTATGTAACGTAAGCTTGTATTTAAAGTAGTTATTTACTAAGGTTAAATTGAAATAAGAGGTAATTAATACAGATAAGCCCGATGGCAACAACAATCGGAAAGGCTGTTTTCACTTCTTCTGGTAAGTTTAATCAAAATATAATGCATGTAAAAATAATACATGTATAATAAAAATCTTTTAAGCGACATATCGTTTTGGTGCCAAATTTGATTAAGATTCGTAGAAAATTTGTGGTCGCTACCGTGTTGCCAAATTTAGTTATATCACATAAACATACATAATTATTTATTCTTTATGAACCACATACTTACATAGTGTATTTACAGTTAAACCAGGTGAACTCAATGCATTATCTCCCAGCCAACCGGCAATATGAGAGACAGCGAAGAAGAAAGAAAAAAATATTATAATATAAAAAATATAATATATATTGGTAATAAAATAGAATCCATCCATCCATAATAAATATCACAAAGTTATACACACAACTTGTTAGATAAGAATAAAATGACGTTAAAACGTTTGAGGTACTCAATTCAATTAATACTCAATACCTCGAGTCAATTGCCTTGTGTAAATAAGAACGAGTAAAGATGCCTTTTGAAAGTAATTCTGCTGCTCTGTTTTCTAAGATCTTTAGGAAAATCTCATAAATGAATGGCTTAACGACAAATGAATACGACGAGAAACCAGAATGGTAAAGATTGGCAGAGTGTAAGTGTCTCAGAATAACGTAAGTGCTGTTCATGGGTGTGATTGTATTTATTCCCGAATAGGAATTCATTTCAGCTGAAAATAATTCCATAAGATAAAAAATTAACGGATAAACGGACCAATTAATAATGAGACGATGACGATGAGTGTATAATGGTAGTCTTACGTCGAAGGCTTGTCTGCGGCAGCACCACGGGTACAACTATTTCTGCTGTAAAGCGGCAGTTTGAGAACTGGTGTGTTTCGGTTTGAAATGTTTAGTTAGGCAGAAGACATTGGACAAGAGGCATTTCAACTGTTTTCAGGAGTAGCAACGAATCCACATACAACCTTAGTTCTTCCGTTCTAGTTGAGGTTTGATGTAGATGTCCATGGGCTGCAGTGACCACTTAATATCAGATGGCCTCCATTCTCGTTTGCTATTGTGTTAACATAAAATAAAATAAAAACTCGTTTATTACGGAGATCCTCATTTAGGTCAGAAAAACCATAAAAAAATATTGAGTAAACTCTAAAATAGTTGCCATTTAATCATTAGACTGGACGAGAGTATTAATTTTCTTCCCTGAATACTTTTCAGCAGTTCCTTACAGTAGCAAAAGGAATCACTTTATATGATTATATGACATCTGATTATAGTGATCATATACATGCTTGCCTAGTTATGTGTATTTACACATATATTGATAGTCTTATGTCGAAGGCTCGCCTGCGGCGGCACCACCGCTGCTCCTATTTCTGGTGTGAAGCAGCAGTGTGAGAACTGCTGTGTTTCAGGTTGGAGGGTGTAGTTAGGCAGACGACACTGGACAGGACGCATTCCAACGTAGGTGTACCTCCTCAGGGGTAGCAACGCATTCAAACACAACCTCCGGTGTGGATGGCCATGGGCTGCAGAGACCACTTAACGTCAGGCGGCCTACATGCTCGTTTACTATTCTGTTAATATAAAAAAAAAATACAATTCAGTGGAGATTTTTTTTAACAAAGATACGTAAACACCGCATTGAAACGAGTACCAACAGGTGTACCTATTGATTGTCTGCAATTATTTATAATAGAAAAGATATAGTATTAATAACACTATTTTTTATCATATATCCATTAGAGGTTCGATATAGATGCTAGATTTTTGCATCCATGGATATCAATTTATAAGTACTACGTAACCTGGTTTTGCAGATGTCAGTAGGGGGGCGGACTACTGGACTACATTCATTATGACCATAAGGCCTGTGACATGGTTAAAATACTGCTATCGATAACAACCGGTACTGAAAGCCAAACGTACCCTCGTAATGTTATCATGAATTATTATTTTCAAATATTAGCTTTCTGCACTCCTTCTCCATACAAACTCAAACTGTGCCAAATTTCATACTACACCGTCCTCGTAATTTTCGTAAAAAAGGGTGCAAAGTTTTTGCTTCACATATTAATATACAGTTTAGCTGAAGCCATAGAAGAGCCTCAACTTCGTCGCAGATTCTTAGTAGTATTATGAATGTGAAAGTTTGTAAATATGTATATGTATTTGGATGTTTGTTACCAACTCTATTCACATTTCTACCTCCGCGGGGCGCTCGCTCCTTGGGGTAACTGTTCACGATGAAGGTTGTCATAAAATCAATTTTGTTCTGAACTCATCAAAAGATGGCGCTGACTTACGTTATTGACGTTCTATAAGCAAATATGACGACCCGTATGGCGCCGTGGTCATCGTGCGGTCTGTCATTCGGAGTATCCTGGGTTCGATTCCCAGCGGGGCAGAAATTTGAATGATAAATTCAGATTTCTGTACCCGGTCTGGGTGTTTGCGTGCTTGTATCTGTGTGTGTCCATAGCACCTACGACACAGGTTAAATCCTACTGTGGGGCTATGAGTGTGCGAGTGTGGGGCTAATGTTACTTAACTTTAGAAAAATTAAATATTTTATTAAATGCTTTCTCTTCTTAAGAAGAATGACGTTACACACCTTATGCTTTAAGTGCTTAAATGTTTAAACTCCTTTGTATTTAACATCATATAGATTTAGTTATCTAGAAGAGAACGCTGTTTAAACGATTAAACTGCCTATTTCATGTAACTAAATAAATTCATAACATCCATAATTAATTAACCACAAGTCTTGTCCACCTAACCAGGGAATCATAAAACCACCCCCTGGGCACGGGTATCCTCTCAGAGACTTTGAGCCATTGTTCACAAGGCTGGCCATGTTGGCAGACTTCTCATGACTTTGAGAACATTATGGAGAATTTCCAGGCATGCTGGTTTCCTCGGGATGTTTAACTAATGCAAGTGATACCTAATTTATAATTCTCACCTACATCATTTAGTTAGTACACTGAAAAATTAGAATAGATAATATTTGGAGATTTAGAGGTTCGTGGCGGGATTTGAACCGCCATGGGACCGCTCGATGATTGAGATTCTTAACCACTAAGCCATAACTCACCACTTACGTCACTGATTAATGAGGACCTGTGCGGCTATTAAGCGTAGTTTTGGAGATGTATATAGGTAAAATTGAAAGGGGGTAGATTAAAGGCCAAGATTCAGCCCATGTTGCAATAAAAATTCATTTGGACTTCACACATTTATTGTATTTTTGTCTAATAAAAATACTATATCATATAATTATCATAAAAGGATATATATACCTACAGCAATTGACAGTCTTGCTGGTTGTACACACCCAGAATAAAATTTCCCATTTCGCTTTTAGTGCACATTAATGGACTCAATAAACTAAAAATCAACTGTTAAACCTTAATTTACAGCCCTATTTGTTTTAATTAAAATTAAAATCGCTAATGTTTTTCCAAAGTAAACACCATTCAATGGGTATAATTCACATATTGCACTATTGAAAAAACTTTTACAATGTTTATTGCATTTTCAGTTTAATCGAATTTAGGGTGCAGCAGTAATTAAGTACTAAATTGATTTAGGCACAACTTTTTTTTAACAATGATAGTTCCCCTAATATTAAATATAACTAACATCGAAGACATTATAATACTCTACAATGTACTGTTTTATATTTATAAATTATACATATACAAATCTTTCAAACATATGATAGTATTTTACAATAAAATTCCTAAAACAACATAGTGGTAAAATACAAATTAAATGTCCAATTCGGACAAACAGAAACGCAACAGGCACTTGCATAACTCCTGTCTAAGACTTATTTAAACAGGAAACACAGCAATTAACTTTTACTTGTGTTTGGATAAATACGTATAGGTGCAATTGATGAATGATGTATCACATACATATCTGTTATAGGCTGGGAAATACTTGCCGTTTTGACTCAAACTGGTAGGAAAGTAATGAAAAACGGGCATTATGTTTGTTGTTGTTCTCGTTCCATTTTAGTCTTTTCCCTTAATCGACGCCGGTAAATAAGTTCCAAAAAATACTATAACTTTGAAAATTATAATGTTTAAGCGCTTCCACAACGTAAAGTGTCGTGTTTCGTTTACCTACACTTCTGTTTATTTTATCTTGTGGGTTGCCTGGAACAAATAGCTATTAAGCCGTACATTGTTTATATGTGAAATATAAACACTATACAATAAAATACAATGTTTCTAGTACATATTGTAATTTCTATTATGGTGAACTTATGGCAGAATAAAGAGTATTTATCTTTTTTAAAGTATCTTTTCCTATTATTAACTTACTGGACCGTAGCAAAACGGCATGTACATGACCAGCTTCATTATTGTATCCATACATTTTAATGACTGATAGCATGTGGTGCTGTGGATCAGAACCGATCCGATTAAATCTTATGGAAGTAATGCCAGGTGGTCTATCTGTCTGGTTTTTTCATTGTGTTATGTGGAAAACCATGCCGATATTGGTAAATACGACTGTTTGACCTGAAGCCAATTAACAAATATATGAACATTTTATTACAGAAGAGTCAAGATTTTTTTTTATGTTTGTTGTATGACAAATAGGACAACAAGGTAAAAAAGGGCGCGAATACAAATACTCAACCAAAGAGCCTCCATAAGACATTAGAAATTATATTTTGTACCCATGAAATGATTTTAACCCAAATTAGTATTACATGTACATGAAAAAATTTATACCAAGGGCATACCTATTCTATGATTAATATGTACATAACACAAACAAGTAATTGTCTAAAACACGTCGAACTCATTTGTAAGCTTCACCTTTAATAAACAAATAAACCAAATCGAATCTTGCTCATTGTAGAAGTTTTGAAATGTTACAAAAGAAACAATAATTCAATGTTAACTCAATCCTTTAACTCAAAGCGAAAGTACTATGCAACCCATTGTTTGAAATTATATATATTTAAAATGCACAAAGTATGATCATATTGAATTAACAGACTGATCATTCCAAACTTTTGAAGCTAGAGACCAGATACAAAAACCTTAAAAACTATCATGACTCGATTTGTAATGGGAGTAAACAATTTAGTGTGTATATTAACACATTGAGCCACTGATACATTAAATAAATGTAACAAACACATCAAGTATCTTGTAGACACTACTATGATAGAATCTAAAAAAGAAATTCTATACACATTTCCAATACCTCACAATTTAAGGTGGATAACATTGATAGCAAGAAGCGATTACCTATTTATTGAATTTACAATATATTACACAATTGCACCACAAGCAAATAGGTATAGGTGAATACCTTATTTGTTATATGTTATTTACTTTTACAACACTCATTACATTCCTTTTATTTCAGTTATTAATAGGACATTTGTTGACTAATATCAATTTTTGTATTGTATTAGTATCCATGTGCTTTACGTCATAATGATACTTCATATTATTTCATCTTAGGATACCTAACAATGTGAAACAATCTACAGTTCTACACATAGCATACATAGTATGTACAATAATTACTATTTACAAAAAAATATATAAGACATTTCATAGTTATTATACAAGTTTTTCATTTTGACCAAATAAAAACAATCTTGGGTATTTTTGGGCTTATCAAATGTCTTGACATTTAATTTGCATTAAAAGAAAAGTAAATACATGCTCACTGTCAAAAGCTAACGGGCTTGGCAGACAAATGGTAACTAATGATTCTTATTTTCAAAATAATTACTGCTGTATCATACTGATTGCAACTCAAGATGTTTAAAGTCTACTATGTATCTACATCTTCAGGCATAACCAATATTCTGTACCTGTTTGAGAAGTAGTCTCTAACATAACAATTTTCTTTATAAGCATACAAAGAACAGGTTTAGCATTTATGGGAACTTAGTATTATGGTGACTGCCTGTGGAATTATGTGTTACACACATACAAAATCAAATGAATGAAAATTTATATCAGGATTTGTTCATTTCTTTCCACTAAAATTTAAACGCTTCAAATTTCCGACTAGGTCAAATATAGCTAAATTGTATCAAATGGCAGAATTCAGATATTATCAAAAGTAGTAAAATATTCATACAGTTGCACTATACTCCAATTTCTGCTTCGTAAATTCGACTTTCTGATAAATTACTATAGTAAAATAAATAACAAGTAGCAATATTTTTATATATAAAATTAAAGGTGAATCACTCACAGAAATTACAGAAGAATACAATAACATATATAATGTAATTGTGCGTATCTAATACAGATCATATGCATCATTTACGATGTATTATGTAACCTGGGAGGCGATGACTCAATGAAATTTTGTTGATATGTGTTTGAAGGTACAGTGACATGATGCAAGATTTGTGTGAAGCCCCGAGAGCACATCTCATAAAACACACAATATATGGAAAATAGCTTATTGAATTTAATTATACACCATGTCACAAAATATTAATTTTACATGGTTGCACATTATATAATCATAAATATATTCATTTGTACATTACACAAGAGATTTTCTTTTAGAATATTTACAAATAAAACAACCCCTCACCTGTATTCACAATATGTTTAAATCTTACCTAGAAATTAATATTTAATTAGGGCTGTAAAACTTAGCATAAACTATACTTCTATTCGAAAATTCAGTAGGTACTGATTGTAGTTATATTATGTCATTGTTGTCTTTTATAATCATGTAGTAAGCAGTTAAAACTGAGTTTAAACAATTTGTAATATATTTATCATGTAAACATTTGAGAAAGTACATTACAAGTTTATTTAGTTCCCTATTTTGTTAAGAGTTCACACTTATGGGTATATAGTTCAGTTCCTGTGATTCCTTCCTATTCCATTTTCAAAACCTGGTCACTCTCTCTGTAAGTCAACCAATCACTCAGACCAATTTTGTGAACCCATACCCAATTCACCTGTAAGCCTTTAAGCATTTGGTAAATAAGATAGTTTGCAAACTTTCCTGGTTCAATTAACAATATTATTTAATTTCATTGAAGTTATATAATAATTATACCAAATTTCATGAGAGAAAAAAAAACTGTATTATATCTCCTAATTTTATAAGCATTTGCTTTTTCTCCTTGTATGTTTGTAGCTACCTTTCTTTAGGCAACTGTACATAATATAACTACAACTAGTGCCATTACAATAGTCCAAAGCATAAATCAATCATGTTTTCTAATTAAATTATAAATTACTTCCATTGAGAAAAATAAATAACATATTTAAAGGTGGAATCAGAATCTTTTAAAGGAGCAGTGAAGGCATTTGTGTAGTAACTTAAAGTTCAAAATTTTTGCATGTTAACTTTTATATTTAGGCATAATGCAACTTGATAATGAAAATTTTGGGTGAAAATAGTTTTGTTTTACTGTACGTATTTTTAGGAATAAAAAATACAGTTAGTGTATTTTACTAAATTACTTTTATTGCATCTTCCCTGAACCATTAAATATAAAACATAACATTTGCCATATTATTTTTTATTTTGCCATAGGTTAAAAAGCATGCCAACCTTTCTGTCATTTATTTTCCTCAACAACCTCAGTGACCGACATTAAGAGCTCCTTGTAAAACTTAAACACTTTATAGAAATTTATCTAACCATTTGGTATATAAATACTGCCCTGATAAATTTCTGCATAAAATTATTTGAGGTCAAGTGCAGATGTACCCCAGAATTATCAGAACAATTGCTATCAGCGTATAGCGCAATTATTGCGCAACATATCAATCAAATAATATAATGTAATTTGCATTCAAGAGTTTAAAAATGAAATATTGTATTTTGACAACTGAGTGATAACACAAGAAAGTTTATGTACTGTAAAGTTATGTAATGGCTTTCAACCTGAAGACATTGCCAGTTTTAAAACTATCAAAAAGAAAACAAAATAGAATTACATATTTCCCTGCTACATAGCAATTGTTTTGAAAAGTTATTTTTCTCATGTCATATATTTATAAAACTCTGTTATCGTTACTATTAATCTATAGTAATATTTAGGATTGCAAAATGTTTTGTATTAAACAAACATATCATTGTATAAAATCTTTTAGTCGCTTTATTATTTTCCTAACTAGTGCTCAGTACTATAGCACCCATCTACATAACTACATTCATTTCACTTCAAGCTTTTATATTTTAAACAAAGTATTTAAAACAATTCCAGATGGTATCTCACTCCTGGTATGTCGCGATATGATGATATAGTCAGAGGTCAAATCATGAAATGAATACATTAAGATGTTTACAAAATGCTAATTTAAGAAGAACAATACACAAATATCAACTAAAATTTTCTGTGTTGTATGTAGAGAAATAGGGGAATTGTTCTTCATGCTCAATTATGAAAAATATAGTCAGCAGTCAGAAATGCTACATCTTCTCTTTTAGAGCCACTTTATACACTGCCACTTTTTACTTCATAAATTGTGATGTAAAAAGCATTCAAGCTGTTGAAAAAATTTATATTAGGCTTACCGATTTTTATTGTCTCCCATGTTGTATTTTTGTGCTTATGAACCTCATTTTCCGTCCAGGGCCGAGGCATTAACATTACAAATTTTAAAGCTCGTACTTCAGGGGAGATGGTCGG
>DWKW01001410.1:0-12772 GCA_018250115.1 Doberes anticus | reverse complement strand
GTGTCCTCTGCCTAACCACACCCTTCAAACCGAAACACAGCAGTTCTTACACTGCTGCTTTACGGCAGAAATAGGTGCAGCGGTGGTGCCGCCGCAGGCGAGTCTTCATTGTCAAAGTCTTCATTGATAAGTGCTTGATGATATTTTCATTCATGTTTTATGCTTTAAACATTCTAGTTATAATGTCTTTGCTGAAGGCAAATCCTCGGTGTTTCGTAATACTAACAGTTGTTTACAAACAATAACAAAAAATTGTCAACATTTTTATGCTACTTGTAAAGTAAATGAGAAAGTTTCTGAAGATACTGGGATATCTGTTGCTCAATCACGTATTAACTGTTGAACGGATTTGGGTGAAACTTGGCACACAGACAAACCATGACCTGGAACACATAGGATAGTATCCCGCTAATGCGTTATCGAGGGAGAGTAGTTTTAAATGTTATTATGATAACACTTTAGTTCTGAACGTATGAATAGATGTCGCTTGATAAAAAAAAAATTGTTTTGTACGAGTCTTATTCCATCTCGTGGACCATTGAAACGGGCGAAGCGGCGGGGCTATTGTTCGATGAAAATATAAAAATCTTTAATTACGAACCACAGGTTTCAGTAATGTTTTATCAAAAAGCGTAAGCGAAGACGACACAACATTATCAGCTCAAACCAAAGTTGCATCTAACCGTGAACGAAATCGCGTGGTCGAAAAAATCATTCAAAAATCTAAAATTTCAGCGCACATTTTAGACAGAACTCGACAGTTTGGAAATTGATCTAATTTGTTCTGCGGCGGCCACTCCGAACTTTGGACGTTTGCGAGAACCCCACAACCACGTTCAATTATCCTCGTGAATTAGGCGACCGTTCGTTCGCGTCAAATATAAATATAAAGAGGGCCTTGTGGATGTTTAATTTAGAAAATCAGTTAACCGTCATCCCCTTTGTGAATCGCACTCGGGTTATAATTGCAGGAAGTCGCGACGTAGCGCGACCGGTCGCCACCCGACCGTGATAATTCCCGGTAACGAACCGAATTTGCGAACTGTAATAGCAATTACAGTTACAGTTACAAAAAAACACGAAAATGTACCAAAAAAACACGAAATTGACGTACATAACGGTGTAATATTCATCAGCGACCCATTATTACCCCACTGCTGGGTACGGATCTCCTTAGAGATGAAAGGGTTCGGGCTATACTCCACTACGGACTGGCCAAGTGCGGATTGGCGGACGTCACATGCCTTTGAGAACATTGTGTTTGTGAAAGTTTGTATGGATGGATGATGATGACTGTTTCCAAATCGTTCAAAAACTACTCATCGGATTTTCATGAAACTTCCTATAAGGATAGCATAAATCCGTGAGAGGTACAAAGGCTAGTTTTACAACACGATTGATTAAGTATATTTTTATTTTTTATTATTAGCAGAATAGCAAACGAGCATGCAGGCCATCTGATGTTAAGTGGTCTCTGCAGCCAATGAACATCCACACTTGAATTTGTGTGTAGATGCGTTGTTACTCCTGAGGACTACGTTGGAATGCCTCCCGTCCAGAGTCGTCTGCCTAACTACACCCTTCAAACCGAAACACAGCAGTTCTAACACTGCTGCTTTACGGCAGAAATAGGTGTAGCGGTGGTGCCGCCGCAGGCGAGCTTTTGACATAAGATTCTACCACCATCATATCATCATATTAATCACTTAATATTCTATTGAACAGCTAAGTATGGAAAACTTTTAGTCCCACCTCGCCGAGCGTAATAACGACATTCCCGTGGTAAGAGGGTGCCTGCAGGAATGCATAAATACCTGCGACCTACATAATGCTCTTATAATTATACAACATTAACACACTATTATGTTTACAATGTACTACTATAAAATTGTAATTGTAATTAGTTTTAATTGACGTCAACTTTTTAGTCAGCAACACTTTTGTCTGTATCTTCACCAATCTGTTTGTTCATCAATCACGCAAAAACTTCTCACACAATCTATTTAGATACCTATTTAGGTACATTTTAATACATAAAGTTTGATTAAATGAACATTTTCACTCATATATTACGAGTTACTTTAAAATTTTCTGAAAAAAAAGATGCTCTACTAGATTTTCAACTTTTCATCAGATTTCACATCCCGATTCCGTGTAGGATCTATCAGAGTCCACCATGCTGACCGAGTATGAATAGGGGCACTTCACATGCCTTTCAGAACATTACGGAGAACTATGAGGTATGCAGGTTTCCTTACGATGTTTTCTTTTACCGTTTAAACGCCTGATAGTTAATTCCTAAATTTTAATTAATCTCCTTTTAAGTCGTTATCACTGAACATAGGGCAGTTTCATTTATGTTTAGGTACCTCACTCAATTAAACCTGTGAAAGTTTTTTTTTGTTGATTAGGTTTTGCATAGCGATGAAGCGGGTAACAAATTTTATGCAAATGCTAAAATTGTTCTTATCGTAATCCATAACGCATTTACATCCGGTAACATGCAACGCGAACGTAGGTTATCCGGTGACACTCGGTAGCAGTTATTTTCTGTTTACATTATAGATGCAAAATAATGGCGATTCCACTAACATTAGATAGTGTAGGCACAGATGCTTTTAACAATTGTTACATTTTTGTAAAGGAATAGCACACGAGCATGCAGAGTAGCGAAATACGTTGCTGCTCCTTAGATCTAAGTTGGAATACCTCCTTAACCTCTCTTAACCTGTAAAAATAGAATGAAACACGCACAGTAGACGTAGAGTAGACGCACTGACGCAAAAATAGGAAATTTACTTTTACGAATTGCATACTATGAATGTATGAGTATAAGGAAAATCCATAAGCCTCCTGTTTAATGCAGCATCACGTACATACCTACGTCATGTAAATCATGTAAAATTCATAGCATATTCAACCTGTAACGAAAACGAATATGTTATGCAAATCAAAGTACTCACCTTCGACATTTTAAGGGAGCACGCCGCTGTGGCACGGGAGAGCTGTTCACACTGTCAGGAAAAACTAAATTATGTTTTAGTGCGAGGAACTCCGGCGTGCTCATCCAATTAGGGTTGCCTTCGTCGCACGAGCTCATTGACAGTGACCTGACGAACCGATCGCCTGACATCGAGTCCGGGGTCAAGTCGACGTTTTCTATGTTGGGATTAGAAATTGTTATGTTAACCGATGTCATGGACTGAGAGCGTACATGTCTCTCAAACTCGAAAATATTTTGATCCTTGGACTCGTTCTTATTTAAAGTGATAAACACGCTTTCTTTGGCTGAATCTGCTGATTTAATCGTCGGCTTCGAACTACTAGATAGCTCCTCCTGCGTCGTATCATTCTGTGTATACCTCGTATCACTCGATTTAATGCTTTGTTTATCAGAATTAGAATTTAAGCTCGTCGTATCAGAGGAATCGTAGAAAGCGTTCTCGTTATGTGTGTCGATTTTTTCAGGCTTTTCGTGTTGCAAAGGAATATCTTGGGGCTTGGTCGGTTTGTTCACACAAATAAGGTCGTCGCTCGGGCTGCTCTCCACTGCAGACGGACACTTACGCAGGGTCGAATTGGGTATCCAATTGAGAAAGAGGGTCGGTCGTTTAGCATTATTGTGCTGGTCAGTAAATACCTTAGTCGTTACGGTTAAGTAACCTGGATGGTGTACAATGTCCAATTCGTGTCTGGCGATAGTCGGGGGATGTACACAAACATTGTTCTTGCAAAACAGAATTTCGTTGTCGACGTAATCGGGCGGCTCCTCGTTTTCGTCGAAGTCCAGGCCGAGAAAGTAGCTGGAAGCTCTTTTTATTAGATCGGGCAGCGGCATTGTGGTTCACATTTCCTCAATTAACACAACATTAATAGATGCGATTGCGTTATCACCCGCGACCAGCTCCCGCGAGCTGAGTATGTGTACTACGCGCATATAAACACCCACACAGATGTCTGATAACGCGGTATTGATCGGCCAGAATAGCGCCACTCGCATTAACGTCAGCTGTGTGACACAATATTTTAGCGATAGTTTACTACATAGGTACAACTAAAAAGGATTTTTGCGCAAACTTACGCAATTAAATATTAACATAACATGACATATTATGAATCATTATAGGTAGTTACCGCTAAAACAATCAGTAGCGCTTTTGTGTACGCTTGCTAAAATGTAATACATTATTTTTCCACATGGATTTATCGATACGTACCTACGAAAAGGTTACGTATAATACAGCGTCAATAAGCTTTAACTGGGCCACTGAGTCCCTGTCAGAGTGTAAGGTTAGATTTTATTAATAAGTTGTAGATAAACAAGGTTTTAGTATTAACGATTACTCAAAACAATTTCTATATAAATGCTCTTATTAAATAAAATTATATGTTATTCATTAGTTTATCGACTAGCTTCGCTAATAAATAATAGAAAGACATATTATATAGAAACACCAGTATGTTTCATTAATTTTTCCCAAAAGCACGACTATGACAGGAGTCATACAGAAATTTGTAAGTTAAGTAAAGTCCATCAATCCGCACATGGCCAGCCTCCATGGTTTTATTCCTTCTATCTCTGAGAGGAGACTCGTGCCCAGCGTGAGAAACAAATGGGTGTATTTTAATGATGATTATTGATGTTACAATTTAAAGGTCTGGAAAAGTGACATTTTTGCGGTTGTACTGATCATAATATCCCTCCTACATTGGCTTAGATATTCGCCTCCTAACTATTGAATGAATGACAATGATACCTAGCATATAAAATATCCAAAAATCTATTCATTTTATACATTTTTTTTTTATTCCCAGGTTCTAAAAATATTTTGAATCCCCTAAATTGTTCTTGTATACTTAGGAATTTCAGAGTAATTTCAACTTCTATAAAAAAAAAAAATTACCCTGTACACCTTTTTTTCTCTATATAAACATAATAGCAAACGAGCATACAGGCCACCTGATGTTAAGAGGTATCTGCAGCCCATGGACATCCACACCTGAGGTTATGTGTGGATGCGTTGCTACTACTGACTACGTTGGAACTACGTTGGAATGCCTACAGTCCAGTATCGTCTGCCTAACTACACCCTTCAAACCGAAACACAGCAGTTCTCACACTGCTGCTTATATGTAAGATTTCTAGGAACAGTAAATAACGTAAAAGATATGGATAAATTATATTCAAATAGATTCTAACTCGCGCCACTTAATCAAGAATTTTTCCTCTATTTGTACGTAACCGGTTCCAACGTTACTTTTAAATAAAAAGGTCACGAAAGGCCGCGAGTAAACCTTATTACAGTTTATACATAGTATTTAGAAAGCTTATTAAGTAAGCCTTTAAAATCACTTATTAGCTTATAAATTCTATATTTACTTCGTGATTGCATTTTATAGTATAAATACTTCAAAGCTACACTTTATAAATATTATTAAATGTAGTGACTAGTGATCCAGTGTTATAAAAATTACTCTGTGCTAGTGACTAGTCACATATTAGAGAATAGTAGTAATACTATCTAGGTATTAGTGAGCTGAGTACTTATTTGACTTTTTAGTATAGTAAGTAATTTGTCTATCAATTTTATCGGCCTACACTTTAAATAAGATACCATCCTTCCGGCAAAACAGTTACACTTTCGATTAGAAATTGAAACAAAAAAAATGTGCCAATCAAATTCAAAAATCAAAAAATCTACACTTTTATCCCTATCGAATAACTTTATATTTAATTACTTAAATTCGGCTACTGGCGTTAGAAACAGGTAACTGAAAATGCGCCTTTTAAATTCGCCCGCCAATTCTCATATGAATACTGAAATGTGATGTTTAGAGTTAGCGTAATTATATTGTGATCAGTTTTTTTTATTGAAAATTACTGTGAAAATCGAAACGTCACGCTACTTAATTTCTACATAAAATATAAAAATTAAATGTTGCTCACATAAATTTGAGGAATAACATTCTTCATTTATTGGAATCTTATATTTATTTGGTTTAATAAATTCTTCTAACGTTTTGTAGAGAGAGTATGAAACGGAACGTATAGTTTATTTTTTGCGTGAAATTCCGCACGATGGCGTTTCCGTTGCATAATTAATTGACGCATGCGCCACACATTGCAATCAGCTGTCAGAAAGAACATAATCACGTAAAAAACAAAATTATTTGTGTCTTTAGATAATTCCCGTCAATATGGCGGGGCAAAATCCTGGATCCCCAACGGACTTTCAATATTTTTATGAGGATGAAGTGTATAAAATCAACAATCGCGGTCAGGTGGTCTTCGGTCTCGTACTCGAGAACTACGAAGCTAATTCCAGCGATCAGGAGAGCGACATTGAAACACCTATTCAAAAAGGCGAAATACGTGTTGTGTGGCATCCTTCGGGCACCGAGCGCGTAATATCCGAGAAATCGGTGAGTGAAGATATTGCAAAACTTTGCGATTGGTCTACGGCGCCTGGTTCACGCCTTGTTGCGTTCTATCGTAAAACAATTAATTAAATCGGCCAACAATAAAATTAAATGCATATTTGATCTGTTTTATCAGAATATTCTTTCACACGAGGCATCGGTTAATTTAGTTTATTTATTTAATTACCCTCATAAATCGTCTTTTCCGTGTAATAGTTGTAATAATGGGTAGTAATGGGTTGATGTCAAGGCACAGTTAAGACAAACTTAAATGTGCTCTACATGCATTTATAATTACCGACCGTAAAGTTATTTTACAACTCACAATCCCAAATTTGAAACAAATTCTTATGCATGCCAAAATTTTTTGCTACACTGAATTATTACTATTAATGGCACATGAAACCTCTTAAGCGGTCATCAATACATCTCTTAAGCTCAAGAAAATTGCTTGATGGTGATACATGGCACCAACTACATAATTTGTCAGATTAAGGTTTCAGATTTAGTATCTGTTCCTAGAAATCTTGCATATACCTCATATGTGAACTATTGGCAATAATGCTTATTATGTGATATGAAACATATAAATGGTAAACCTATATGATTTTCACATAAGTATTTGTAGTGAGTGAAATTGTAAGGATATTGGCTATGTAGTATATACCTTTATATGGTTATATAGTCCAACATATACTATTAATGTATTGTAGATTGTCCTGCTATGTATTTTTAGTAATTAATTGTGAGATTGTTTATTCTTGTCACTTCTGATTGGGCATTGTCTAACATTAGAATAAAAATACCTTGTTTGGGATGATGATGCTTAATAAATATTATTGATGACAACATGCCATCACAAATGGCGCAATGATCACCATATTGGTCTGCTATCAAGGGAGTTTGATTCACAGTTTGGCACAAATTAAGATGATGAGCTTAGATATATGTTTTTTTAATTTATTGAAATATTAAAAAGTTTATAAGTTTTACGTAGTAAATATCCCTAAAAAGCTTTGACTAGGGATACTGAGATGCAGTTGAGCTGTATTACATTACACCTAATTAATTAACGATAAGATTACATGTTTCCATTTAACCTCCACCAACCCGCATTGAAGCAGCATGGTAGAGTATGCTCTAGGCTTCCTCGGTTATGAAGACAGACTCATCATCTTTAGTTCTCAGTCTGGGTTTCTATCTTTATGTACATACATAGCACTCATGACACAGGGAATTTTAGTGTGGAGCTATGAATGTGAAGCATTATTTATTTGAATTGTATGCTCTGCAGGTGGGTTTGGCAGACCGTTCGCTCATGCCTGGCGATGTTGTGCGACGCCTCATAGCTGGTAAGGACACACAGCGTGGCTACTGCAGGGACATCATCATGACTGCAGCTCTACAGATTGTTGGCACCAAGCATGTGATACCCAATGTGGCCAGTGAGAGACTCCAGCCTTTAGAGGAATTCACTCCAGATCTGGCTGTGTGCCTCGACTCTTGGGTTGGCACATCAAAGGTAATTGGAATTGTTTAGAACATTTGGAACAATTTTGAGTTAAAGATGCCCAAACTCATGAAGCTGCTGTTCATGTTCCTGTTTCTATATTTTTAACTATCTTGCACCAGTGACATCTATGGCATAGATTTATGACAATAAAAGGTAATGAGAAAATAGGAAAACAGCAAAGTGATATTTGAAACTTATTCACACATTGCTGAGAAAAAAGTGTAAAAGGTATTCTGTATGCCATGTTACAAAGAAATCCATTCAATGTAAAAAAAATCCAAACATCTTAACAAACTCTCACATTACTAATATTAAGTAGGATTACTTTGGGAGGCTAAACATATTAAACCATGAGTAGTTTACTGTCATCTTATATTTAAAGGACATTTCATTTTTGACCAACAGGCAGTCCATAGTAAACTCCGCCTAGTATCCGCAGACGGTTCTCGTCTCGAATATCCAGACCTGGACACTTGTCCATTGGAAGACTACTCAATGCGTCGACGTCGTTCCACGCCATACTCATCTTCCGAGTTCTACCCTGGACAAGTAGTCTATGGGCCCCTGGGGTCACTGGACACAGGTGCGAACTGGCTCAATGTCACCAAAGAGATGAAGGCGGCCAGAAAACATAAGATGCATGATCATAAGGTATTTTTATTTATATCTGCTGATATGTAATGTGTTTTATTTTGTTCTTGGATATATTTTTTGTGACACCAATTTAAATTCTTTTTTAGTTCTCTTTGAACCACTCATTTTCTTACCTATTTGATAAGAAGGGATCAATATACAATAATGTAACATCTTTGTCCACTTGTATATATGTAGCTCATAGCAGGGACTTCTTTTTGTACAATTTATGGTGATAGAGCCATATCTTAAAAGCTTGTCTGCGGCGGTCCCGCCGCTGCACCCATTTCTGCCGTAAAGCCTCTGTCCTCACTGCTGTGTTCCGATTTAAAGAGTGCGATTAAGCAGATAAGATTTAACTGAGTAGTTGCAATATTGTCTCACAACAACGTCTTAGTCAGTATTGAGTTCGCCAAAAGCACAGAGGAATATTCTAGTAGCTATCACATTTCCAGTTCACGGTGGAAGCGGTGGTGACCGAGAGCGTGAGCGTGCATTGGCAGTGCCGCGCGCAGTGCACACTCCCGAACGAAGCCGCCACACCCCAACAGCCTAAGTTCCTCGTCGAAGGTACAGTAGAAGGTGTGCCTATATGTAGATGTTTGTCGTTTATAGTTACCCTACCTTTTGTCCTTTCCATACGCTAGAGTGAGTGATAGCCTGGTTGCAGAAATCCGACCTCCCACGGCGGGTCGAGGTTCGAATCTCAGCACGCACCTCTGACTTTTCGATGTTACGTGCGTATTAGAAATTTATTATCACTTACTTTAACGGTGAAGGAGAACATCGTGAGGAAACCTGCATGCCTGGAGCTCTTCAAAATCGTTTGAACGGACATGTGATGTCTGCAAATCCGCACTTGCCCAGCTTGGTGGACTATGTGGCTACGTTGGGACGTCAATGGTTTGATGATGATCTGTTACAGTATGTATAGTCTGTCAAGAATATCCAGATGATTAATTTTATTTAGCCTATCAATCTACGTCTGTTAAAGTATTCGGTCATCAGCATTACCTGATTGAAATGTTCTGTCATTATGTTTTTGCATATACATAGTGATTGATAATATTTGCAAGCAATTAAGTGGTGATGATATAAGACAAACTCACTTTAAACCAATAGATTTGGATCCTTTATATATATATTCAAAAAAATTTAATTAAAAAAGAATTATGAGCATCAAGTTTTTGGGAAATTAGCAGTGTAATTTGGTGTTGCTTCAAAACGAGAGGTTTTCGTTCTGAAGCAAGAAAATGGGATTACAAAAATTACTTGACAGACTATATCATATTGTCTCAAAATGCATGAAACAAATTCATGAATGCAAATAAATTGCATGAAACTTGCATGAATAACCAGTAGCATATATGCTCTATATATAGTTAGAAATACCAATGACTATATAATATAAGGTAAGTGCCAAATTGATTAAACTGCTTGCATCAAACAGTTTGTTAAACTAATGAGTTGTAAATATTGAAAATTACCTAACAAAAAGTTAATTCTATAACCCTTTAAAAAGTTTTTTTTTTAATATTGAAATGTTAATATTGAAAATTATGTTAAGAAAGTGAATTAAAATAAATTGTTAATTTAAAAAAAAATCAGTGTAAACAAGAACAACATGAAGTACATAATATCAGATTAAATTAACATAAATGAAGTGGAATTAAAATAAATGAATTTGCATTATATAACAGTAGTATTGTGCAACTTTCAAGTTATTTTTGATACAATGTTCCAATAAATACCAGTAATTTTTTGCAATGCTTAAGCTTTATTAATGTGTAGTAATTCACAAGAAACATTTAATGATATAAAATTATTTTTACACAGGTGAGGATTTAAAGAGATTGAAATTGCTCAACGTCTTCGAACCCTGCACATTGCAAGTCGGCGACCGGAACTTCCTAACCATTGGCGCGGACGACACTTTTGTTAGCAAAAAGCAGTGGAGGAAACAACAAAGTAAATGTTTTGCAAAGATTTCTGGTTCAAAATCTGGTTTAAGAACATGATGAAACATCATAAAATGGCTACTATTTTTTCTTTTTATATTAACAGAATAACAAATGGCCATGAAGGACACCTGATGTTAAGTGGTCACTGCAGCCCATGTACATCAAATCTCAACTAGGATAAATTCCTATCAGAGGTAACATGTGGATGCGTTGCTGCTCAAACTGAAGCACAGCAGTAGCCACATTGATGCTTTACGGCAGCAACAAGCGCTGCGATGGTGCCTCCGCAGGCGAGCCTCCAACCTCGCTCAACCTCAAATTCTACCACCATCAAATTAATTACATCAAGAGTATCAAGGCAGTATAATTATAATTTCAAATTGATGATGATGGTCAAGTTGAGTCTTTTTATGGAGGTTGAGTGTTATGTGAAAAGGTCGTCTTAACTGTACCAAAACTGAAACTATTTCTGCCGCAAAACACAGCAGTGTAAAGACTGCTTTGTTTTGCTTTGAAGTGTGTAGTTAAGCAAACTACACTGGACACGAAGTGTACGAACTTAGTCCTCAGGAGTAGCAAAGCATCCATGTTAACTTCAGAACTTAGTCCTCCAGGTGTAGTGTAACTTCAATCAGGACTTCAGCCCAATATGAGGTTTTACAAGGTTATTCGTGGGTTGCTTAAAGTGACCACATACATCAGGTGTATGTGTATGTATACGTTTGTTTCCCCTCTAATATGAAATAGTTTTTATTTCACAAGGACTTTAAAAACAAAACACTTTGTTTCTTAGGTAAATATTATCGGAACATTCGGAAACAAACCCGTCCACTGCCCAAGAAGTCGTCGAAGATGGACTCCAACCCGCCTGAACACATGCCCTCTAGACCAAAGAAACGCGCCGCGTTACACCGCAAACTGAGGCCCGTTGAAGTAAGTGTTGCATTCATCATAAACCCATTACTGTTCTACGATGGTGGCTACTACGGTACCACCGCTGCACCCATTTCTGCCGTAAAGCAGCAGTGTGAGAACTGTTGTTTCGGTTTGCTGGGTGTGGTTAGACAGAAGACACTGGACAAGAGGAATTCCAACTTGTTCTCATGAGTAGCAACACATCCACATACAACCTTTGATAGGACTTTCATCCCAGTTGAGGTTTGATGTGGATGTCCATGAGCTGCAGTGAACACTTAGCATCAGGTGGTCTGCATGCTCGTTTGTTATTCTACTAAAACAACTACTAAGCACTTGTCTCCTCTTAAAGATGGGAAGGGTTTGAGGCAGTAATGCATCATGCTGGTCAAGTGCAGATTGGCGGAGTTCACATCCCTTTGAGAACATTTAGCAGAACTCTTAGACATGCAGGCTTCGTTGCAATGTTTTCCTTTACAGTTAAAGCAAGTGATAATTATTTTATAATACTCGCATAAATGAAAAAAATGAAGTGCATGCTTGGATTTGAACTCCCAACCACCTGAGTAATAATAGGTCAGAATTCTTAACCACTAGACTACCACTTACTTTTGCTACTATGCATGATATATTAACAGTGATATAGTATCAGTAGAATTATTTATAGTGCCAACCATTACAAACAAGCGTACCATAGGAACCCGACAAGTTAAGTGCATGTTGGTAGCGTACATATTGCATGTGTAGCTCGCTGTTAATAGGACTTCTCTAGCAAATCCATAGCTATAGCAACAATTTGATCAGGAATTTACAGTTTAAACAAATTAAAGGTAGCATGAATGCCACCAGATTTTAAGCTGCAAATGGACATCCATCCAACTTTCAATAGTCCTGAAGGCCTATCTGAGTTATGTGAAGGCATTTGCTACTTCTGAGACCTAATTTGGAATGTGTCCTGTCCAGTATTGTCTGCCTAACAACACCATTCCAACCTAAACACAGCAGTTAAAGCACTGATGCTTTACAGTAGAAAAAGGTGAGGCAGTGGGTAGTAGGCAGCACACAACAATAACCTCATTATTTTTAATAAGAATTTTAAGTACACTAACATATATGAAAAATGTTATAAGCAACACACTAATAAAAATATCAAAGTGAGCTTGTTTGAAGTTGGAGTTTATAAACTTAAGTAATATAAATATATTTCTAATGTATATAAATGTTGACGACCCGTATGGCGCCGTAGTCGACGTGCGGTCTGCCGTTCGGAGGGTCCTGGGTTCGATTCCCAGCAGGGCAGAAATTTGAATGATGAATTTATTTTCTGTAC
>DWKW01001409.1:0-12773 GCA_018250115.1 Doberes anticus | reverse complement strand
ATCACAGTGTCTGTAATGCGTTTTCTCACCGTGTAACAAAAGACGCATGTAAAATCTCATTCCATAGCCTGGCTGGCAAAGATACATTTGCAGGTCGGATTCCCTGAATTTTCTTTGTTGACGCTGGTGATACAACGAATTAAGGAATAAAATATTGTTTTGCTTCAGCGACTCGATTTTCTGTAGTCGAAAACAATGAGGCGTGTGATTCAATCGTGGAGCAGACAGGACAGGTCCGAGCTTGGTCGGGCGAGTTATGACGTGGCGAAAACAAAACAAGTTCGAATCGATTCTGTGCATTCCATCGCTTCACGGATTCTTCGGTAAGAATTCGAGCCCGCGAGCTGTAATGATTATAATCTCGATTTAGTGCTCGATTCGTCATCGTCCGATTTAGTTAATGGAACGGACAATAAACGTGTGAATCGGCCGGGATAACTTTCGTTCGTCGATAGATATTTCAAGTTTTGTAATATACTCTCACGGTTTAAACTTTCAATTGATTTTCTCTTGTGGCGCGAAAATGTAGGATGGAGCGGGACCTGTCTGAGTCCGCGATAGATTCCTGGGTGTTGTTGCCCGTTAAGGGGAATAATAAAAAGTTGATATTTTGGAGAGGTCCAGGAGTCAGGATGCGGACGCGGTCGCATGGGAGCGGAATGCGGTCCGGCGGGGTACGGCGCGGGCAGGCTGCGCGGGGCGCAGAGCCGGCCTATAAAGTGCGACTGAGTGGTTAGCCCCGTAATTATTATGCCGTGAGAGTGCACGGCCGATCACCCCATCCTGCGCCATAACGACACTGCGTATTGTCTTAATGACTGTTGCGAATCGCATGAAAGCACCTACTGACATTTCGTTATTATTCTGTTGGTTTTTGTTTCCACGCACTACTACGATTCCGCGATGCGTTTTAATTGTTTTATTAAATCAATAGTCGACTCGAGTTACGTATAATAACTTGAATTTAATTCATTGCTGACAACTGTCATTAGACATGTCTTGTTGAACAGAATTGTTAAGTATTAATTGCATCCAAATCAGATTAAAGATGTGTCAATAACAATGGAATATACCACATATTTTTTCCTGTATAAAACATCGCATGCGCTACGAGTTGAACGTGTGGGCTTTGAAAAACATGCCTAAGATGGATAGAACAGTGAGGAAACCTGGATGCCCTGGAAGGTCTTCATAATGTTCTCAAAGGTATGTGAAGTTCGTGCTGCACTTGGCCAGCGTAGCCTGAAGTTCGGAGAAGTCTGAAGTCTAAGGTAAGACCCATGTCCAGCTGTGGGACAGAAATGGTTTGTTGATAAAATAGTTGATGTATATTGACAGAAATAAGATTTACTTAGAAATGATTATGAATTTGTTTAGGTAAACGTGTATGTTAATGAGTATAAGCGGCCGAGTGGAAACCGCAACGTGTGACCTAGTTGGAAGCGTGGACAAATGAGTAAAATAATCGAAGCGTACAGGTACAAAGGCCGACCTATACATTGTACTAGAGTACTGCTGGCCTGCTGCAAGATAAATAACCTTTAAGTTTATAGGGCGATTATCTAAGGAGAATAAAATGGCGTTTACGTTCAGTTATCCTCTACTGTCGTAAGATTCTAGCTAGCTTTGGAATCGGTATTTTATACCTATTTATCATTTGGTCTAACCGTAGCCGCACACTATTACACAATATTACTGTCAATGTTAAATGATATAGACGAATGCAGCCATATACAGTTCCTAAAAAATAAGAAAATAATAAAAAGTCTACTACATTATAAATACTGACGCAAATAACATGACTATACAATGAAAGGCCAGAATGAAGAAACGATTAAAGATACGAAAAAAACGTGAACTGACTCACTCATCGAGTAAACGAAGTAATTCACAGAAAGCGATTAAAAAATTATTTAAAAACAGATCTTTAAACGTTCAGAGGTGTTAATTTAAGAGTTGACGTCAATTAGATGTCGAAACTACCGAATAGTTTTTCATCGAATAAAGGAAGTAAAACAGACGCGATTTAAAAATTATTTAAAAAGATCTTCAAACATTCAGAGGTTTTCATTTAAGAGTTGATGTCAATTAGATGTCGAAACTGCCAAATAGTTTTTCTGTTATTTACGTAGTACAATGACTTATGACATTTTATTTTGTGAAATACTGCTTATATCGATAATACGAGTTTCTTTACTCTATAGAACAGGATATTCGTGCAATTTACAAATAATTTAGACATCTAATATCGTATCTCTGCATTGCAATATGTGTATATACAATATTATGTACGTTCACACTACCAAATAAAATAAAAAAATCCCCGTAGACAGAAGCCATACAAGCAATAAAAAAACGATTGCAGCATTCAACCCGAATAAGATTTAACCGATCTTAACTTATGCCTGAACATACCCTTGCGCGCTCACCTGACGTTCTTCAAGTGATTATCTACTACACGTTATAGCGTTTTTTTAAAAATAGTAATTTGCTTCAAAGTTGTACATTTCAAAGTACCTATATTTCTATTCCATTAGAAGATAGGAGACTCTTATGGAGCTTCAGTGTAAAATCTATATACACCATTTTCTATATGACTTTCACAAATATGCATATCTGTATGTAATAACTTTAATTATGTAAGAATAAATACTAAAGGAATGTGCAGACAACGTCTGAATTCGCTAGTGAATGTCAAGCTCTAATGATTCCAAAACTAACTAGCCAATTTAACGTTTATCGTTCGATTACATTTACAATTTTTTTGTCCAAATGTTACCAGCGATAGCGATTAAATTAATCGTCCATGAAAGCCGTTCACCGAATGGACACCAGTCTTCCTGAAAAGTAGACGATACTCGCGATTTCCTATACGTGCGTCGGGCCTTCGTAATGCATTCGATATCACGTCGAAAAAAATATCCTTCCGATTTTCAACAGAACTCATGAATTAAACGATGTTTCCGGAAACTTAAATAATAGCTATATTGCTCACACAATTTAGCTGACTAAATATAATTTTAAAAATGTTGTATAATACCTATTTCACATAGATACGTATGTACGAGTATCTATTTAAATGCCAAAACAATCTCTTGAAGTGAAACTGGCAACCGTTTTAGAACAAAAAATAACTGTTACTAGCATCGATATTCAAAATTAGAACAATTCGTAGACAACGTCGTTGGTGGCGCTAATACAATACCCAATATTAAACAATCGTGTGTTTTGTTTTCGTGAACGTTTCCGTCAGGACACATGTGATACCATTCTTGTAAAAGAAGCTTAGGCTCGATATGCATATTTATGTTATTTTTAGTTAAGTTCGACTTCATAGCAAATTAATTTTGAAAAAAACTTAAAAACTTTATTATAATTGGTTAAAAACGGAATCTACATCTTTGTTACTGTAGTTAAATTAAATAAGGCTTGAAGTCTTACTTAAATAAATAAGGTAGATAGGTACAGCATGTGTGCGTGTACATAGTGATATGACTGCAATATTTTTTTAACAAACGCAACTTTCGTTAAACCAACATGTTTACTTTAGACTTTTTATTTCTAAATAATAGTTATCAAAGATTTAGAGGGGCGGACGGGTAAATTATCACCCCCATTGGATATTATATTAGATTAGTATGTAATACCTAATGATACCTATCCATACCCATAAATGAAAAATCAACCAAAGATCTTGTAATTCCAATATCTACTTAATCAATCGCACTATTTATTAAGAAACTAAAAGCGAATCGTTCCTTACGATTCACTTTGTAACGCGCAGTGTATGTCAGGTCTAATAGAAGTTAACGTTGCCGTTGGCTGCAATAGAGGGGAGACATCACGCCGTGTTATGAATGAACGGACCCCCGGCGGAGGGGGCTCGGAATTCCAAAAACTCGAGTGGGCGTTGTCCGCTATCTAGAGATACTGATATCGTGTAATAGATATTCTTGTCTGCGATAATATTTTAAGTTGCATAAATGAATATTATAGCGATAGCCTCTTGGTTTAGAGTCATGACTTCTTGCTCCGGTGGGTCGAAGTTCAAATCCCGGCATGCACCTCTAATTTTACGAAATTGTTATTTATGATTATTTCTGTTTCTTAATTTTATGCTTTATAGTTTTGTGCGTTTAAGAAATTAATTCTGACTCGCTTTAACCGTGAAGAAAATATCGTGAGGAAACCTGCACGCCTGAGAGTTTTCCAAAATGTTCTCGATGTTATCCGCTAATCCGCACTTGTCTGGCTTGGTGGACTATGGCCTTAACGCTCTTTTTAAAATTATTAAAATACTACGAATTTTCAAATATAAAAATATAATAAACGTGTACAATCATAGAATATGGAGAATATTGGACACTAAGCATTGCAGACTTGATGCCCATGAACTACACTGACCGTTTAACTTGAAGTGGCCTGCATGATACTGTTCTATAATTACCTGCTTATTAATATCAATATTTTTTTCAATGTACTCATCTTGTAAGATAATTCGTACAACTTAGACTTTACATTTTTAAACTATGAATCGAACATTGTGATTGAACCGACATTTTTTGTATGAGGTTCGAAAATCGAAATGGTTGTTATTAATTTGGAACAAGTGTTCTAGGTCTAGGTAACAGACGTAAAATGATTTATTTAAATCGATAGTATTGTTGGTTACATTAGAATTACTTATAGATTTATGATTTCCATTCTTGTTAAATGGTGACGTTAAACTAACTTAAGGTGCCTACTTAACTTAATTACTGTTGAAAACATGTACTTACAAGTTTAGAAGTAAGTTCTAAGTGTAAACGAAGAGTGAATGTTACATATGAAATCTACACTTCTACTTATTATCTTTACTTATATTTGATGTGTGATATAGCGTCTATTTATAAAAGACTGTTAACACACAAAGCGTTGCTATGCCTTGTTAAAATAACAGAATAATGAGCGCCTGTTTGGTTAACATGACAAAGACTGCTGTGGAATGCAGTCATCTCGCCGGGCGGCGCCTGCGCCAGCATCGACCGGCTTATTGATTGAAAACCCTAGTTTTAAATTCGATCTGGTTTCCGATCACGTACTGAAGCACTGGATCCGGCTTTCATAACAGGTTCTTATCTTGAAAATCACTACCTACTCAATCTTTACTTACACGGGTATTTAATACAGTGTTATTAAAGTTTTTTGACGTTTGTCGTAATAGGCATGTCGATGTGGTACGAGTATCCGAACGTTAGTCATTTAAAGTTTCATTTCTTTCATTTCAATAAAAATGCGATGCAAACTGCCAGAAAATCACGATTATTTGTAAAAGTGTAAGTAATGCATGTTCAATCACTTAAACAGATTGACAATAATTATTCTATGAGTCCTATACGAAATTTGCAAACTTTTTGAATAGATACTACATACGTTGTATGTTTCTTAATAGCTGGTCGGCTAATAGATCGACATATTACAGTTTAATAGGTTACGCCTGTTGCTTTGCATCTCAACCCGATTGAGTGGCGCCAAGCCAGCGATTAGTGATAATAGGCGACCTTTCAGCGGCGACTCATTCGCATCGAATCGCTCGCAAATGAATCTCCCTTCGCTTTATGCATCGAAACGGGGCACTTAGACCAATTACAGATAAAAGGATAATTTCAATCGAACACTTTGCGTAGCGAAACGGCTGCGAGGATCTTCTCGTGTGAGAAGTAACACTCGAAATTCATCGGGTCTCGGGATATGCAGTAATAAAAGCCTACCTGGCTGATGTAGATGTTATCTCTTTCGGTCAAAGGCGCCGGCCGTCTTCACGATTGTTGCATCCGCACTCGAGAATACATCCTAAGTTTTGGGCGGTTAATACGAGATTTCTTTGCAGGTTGCACTCGCTAACAAACACGTAACGGTGTGGAATTACAACACTTTTGTTAGATTGTAAGTTTTTGTCATCGCTACAAGTATAACATTAGTCATAAACGGTATCGGTAATGCGAGTAGTTATGCACTCGGCTCGTGGTGTGTTACCGCAAGTAGGGCACATTTCGGAAGGTGCCAGCGTATGTGTTGTGTGCATATTATTCGACGTACGATGTAACTATGTTAAGCAAATATCCCAGCAGTCTACGTCTTTATATATTAAAGTTCAGCCTACGTTTGTGCTCGCAAACTCGAGAAATATTCGGTCGATTGAGATGAAATTTCGACACAACATTGCATTAGAATAAGCGCATTTTATACGTTAGAAAATATTTTCATACTCTCCTTTCATTCCATATGCCACTGAAACACAAACCGAAACCGCATATTGAATCGAATGAAAAACATTTACTCGGTAAATCTATGTTCGCTAGAATACTGTTATTTACTTTCGCATACATTTTATATAAAACCACGGAGCCGTGTTTGTTTATACTAATATTATAAAGAGGTAAAGTTTGACAGTTTAGATGTAGGAGATAATCTCCGAAATTAGTCATCCGATTTCAAAAATTATTTAACCAGTACTTAGACATTCAGGGTGGACATAGGCTCTATATGAAGCCGTTAAAATAAAATTTTCCTGGAGACCAATTTTGCAACGTAAGTCGACGAAAAAACGGTCGATCGAACAAGGGTATTGAAAATTTCGTAAGGTATTTACCATTAACGATTCGATATTAAATATTGAAATAAAAAAAATACCATTGATACCGTTTAATTAATGCACCAAACGGAGTATGACATCATAAGGGACATGGCGCCTAATAGCGGCGTAGTAACAGTGCTGCAAACCAATGACCATACTGAATTGATCATGTGAAAGAGAGGCAGCTTAGTCGGGGTTATGTTATATAAATTCTTGTCGAATTGCCTCAATCCGAACGAGCCTAAAAGATCGGGAATGCGGGCTTTGTGTCAATTAACGTGGACATTAAACGTAGGTAGAACGAGTTGTAGAGTATAAATAAACGATGCAGCTGCATTCAGTTATCGGAATTAGAAAAAAATGTTCGGTTTGTGTACAGACGCCGTTCAATGACGTGAACTTTAGGGGTTGCTTGGTTAGAAAGAAAGAATGAAAGAAAGTAAATATTACAAATATCAAGTTATGAAAGCTGTCTATATGTATGAAAAGTCATAATTAGCATTACAGTGGAACAAAAAGTTCATAAATCAAATAATAATCAGTACGGAACTTATGCCCACTTCACTTTTCGTACACTTCACCACCCGGCGAACAATAAGGTTCCATCCCCACTATCTAGGCTTGTGGCGGTCCTCCACGGTCCTATTTAAACGTTCGTTTTTGCCTCGTACGTTCAAACTATGGAACGATCATCCTCCTGAGGCTTTTCCGGAACGTTATACCACGGGGTTCTGGAAAAAAGAAACTAAAAGACCTCTCCTTCCAGCAACGCATTGGCAGCTCCTTTGGTGTTGCTCGTGTCTGTAGGCGACGGTACCCACTGCCTTAGGTTTATTTAAAACGAGAAAAATAACGAATTTTTTGGCGGTGCAGACTCTTGTGTGTTATCGTGTTTGATCCTCCTCAATATATTTGAACACAATATTTTTCAGTAGTTTACTATTATTCACTAATAATTACATAAATACATGTGGCAATCTGCCAGAACATACACAGCTGCTCTTTTCTTTCATTATCTGTTAAAAATAATTTGCAGCTCTAACCCAAGCAGGCTTACTCCCGACGTCTTCGACTTTCAATCATGTCGAATATAATCCGAACTGATGTATGGAAAGGTACAATCTAGTAGCGGCTAGAATGAGAACTAGCTTCGATTGTTTCGTTGCGATCGAAAAATTGCACCGGCTCTGTTTCGAACTCTCTCCCAAAGTAATTAGAAACAAGATACGTTTACTTTATACGTAATACATTTGAGCGTTGTCGAGTTCTTTGAGTGTGCAATTGATAACGCTTGAACGTTAATCGTTTGTTCGAATTCGTTCAGGAATACATACATACGCAAATTACTGCCCCGCTGGTAATCGAACCCAGGACCCTCCAAACGGTAGTCCGCATAATAAAAATAGCACCATTCGTGTACGCCATACATTATAAACCTCTTACTGACCTCCCACTGGACACTGAGCGGAGTCTAAGATGAGAAGGTTTACGCTATAGCGTACCAAGCTGGCCAAGCGCGGATTGGTAGATTTCACTCGTCTATAAGTACATAACGGAAAACTAGAAGGCACGCAAGTTTCCTCACGATGTTTACCTTCACCATTAAAGCTACTATTCGATTATATCGTACAAGTGAGATTGCTACCATTTGGAGTAAATTATTTTAATCATAAGCAAAACCTTATTTTGTAAGAGCCTGAAGCCACGGATCTCCTGGCAGTGATGAGAGTATTTAGTACATAGTCTACCACGCCGACCAAGTGCGGGTTGGCGGACTTCACATGCCTTTGAGAACATTATGGTGTACTCACCATGTACCCAGGCATGTAGGTTTTCTCACGATATTTTCCTGTACCGTTAAACGAGTGACAAAATATAAATATATTTTTAAATAAATATATAATGAGCCCAAGCCCAGCAAAATAAAGGCCGAATATATAAATGAGAATGAAATTTTAATTAACGTAAAATTTGTCGACAGGATTTGACATATGAAGCATAAAGGGCTTAATTTGAGAAGAACAATTACCAGTAATAAAGATCTACAATCAATCTCAATTAAACAGATCATATCGCATTGCCAGCTTGCACAGAATCTGACGCATTATATAAGGATGAATGTGTTTTGTGATTGTGACATATCAGATAAAATAATAGCCAGTAAAATTGGACCGGGCATGAAGACCCAATCTTATATACTGCGTACTAATGACGACTAGTAATTTATTGTGTTGTTTTTGTTTCCGAGCGAACTCAGCATAGAACCATACGGGAGTGTCGTCCATATGTACAAATGCGGAAGCGATTTCGGAAACGAAATAATATATCGTACCGAGACATTGCTACGCCTTGGTTAACTGTTCGTAAAGTTCCGAGCAAAACGTTTCTCGTCATTCTGCTTCACCAAATTCGAGTGCCTCAAGCAGCCGCGTTACCTGACTACTAAGCAAGTCTCATGGTATATTCACGGTTTAGTTAGATCCTGGAGTTTTGTAAGACACTTTTCAGTTTTCATACGAACTCTAATTGCTGAGTTCGTATGAAAACTTCGTATGGTCTTATAGTAATTGTTCCGTTTTTGAAAGAGAACTTATTTATTGCTAAGTATACAAATCGTAGAACCACAATATTCCTGTGTTCTATTTTCATACAATATGGAACAGCCAAATTGTCTTCGGCTCTAGACTTTGCGCCAGTTCTGGCAACCTCAGAGACTACAGCAGCACCCTGGCCAAATGCCTTTCTATTCGATTTAACGCTAAGGAATAGAATAAAATGGTAACGATATTTAAATTGGTAGCCAATGATACGCGTACGATAATTGGCATATCTACAAATCATAGTTTGCTACGTCAAAGCCTAATCGTTTTAAGAAACGCTTCCGAGCGTTCTTAGTTCTTATAGCCTTCCAACTGGGTTAGCGTACGAAAATATATGAGGACAGAATGAGGTCGCCATGAGCTACAGTCATATCCAGACGACCTTGTTGGGAGCGATAATATCGAGGATTGTAAAGCGATGAATCGACTGCTTTGTGATGAGTCTAATCAATGGATGAGTGTGTAATGCAGGTAAAACTGCCTCAAATAACATAATCGAGTGAGAGTTTATATGTTAAAAGTTTAAATCTTGGCACGTATGACTAGTTTTAAGAAATAATTATATTGAAATATAAAAAAAAATTAAAAAACTATATAAAATTATGTACGTATACTAAAAATATTATTACTCGCTTTAACGGTAAAGGAAAACATTGTAAGGAAATATGTATGCCTGATAGATCTTTGTAAATGTTCTCAGAGGCGTGTGAAGGCCGCTAATGTGCACATGGCCAGCCTGGTGGACTATGCCTTAACCTATTCATCTCTGAGATGAGACCCGTGCCCATTAGTCTTATAATGATGAATTGTAATTATGGTTAAGTACATAATGTTTTTAATAACTAGTAACCAACTTACTTAAATCTAACAATAAATTAACACTTGTTGCTGAAAGATTTAAAAAAGAAATTGTTTTTACAAAAGTAAGGTCAATGTAAGAATATTTGTGCCGACATCAAACAATTTCAGGTCGTGTATCAGATTCCAATCGAATTCAGTGCAATTCCTTTCCACTTCGTGTGAATGGTTTTCGAGATTGTTTTTTTTTTTACTATAACAACAGATCAGCAAACAATTTTAAGTGGTCCTGTAGCCCTGAACATCCCCATCCAACCTCAAATAGATTCGTCTTACCCATGGTCGTATGTGGGATGCATTGCTACTCCTGTGGACTAAGGTCGAATGCTATCCTGTGCTATATATTCTGAACATCTATTCCTATTTAATCACATCCTTCAAACAGAAACACAGAAGCGCGACGTTGTCGCCGCAGATGAGCTTTCGTAATGAGATTACCACTAACACTAATATTTAGCATATCGTTCGCAAAACAATAACCCGTGATGTAATGTTTTGGCTCTATTAGAAAATTCTTAGGATCAAAGTGTAGCGTCTAGCAGCCGCTAACACCGACCTACTTTCTCGGGCTATTTGTGGATGAACATAACCGAGCTCCGTACTGAACTGACATCTCTTTGAAATACGCACTCGTTACATTAACAGCGACGACGATCGCCGTAACGAATCGCGGTTTTTGCAATTGTCATACACAACAGAAACGCGGCCTGAACTAAATTGATATTCTTAATTAACGTTGTTCGCCTTTTGGCTGTGCGGAGCACCCGGCAATACGGCCCACCAACACAGTACCACGACCTGTGTGACTCGTGTTGTTTAAACAATGAAGACATTTTATGTTTCTTAATTTATTTATTTAAAGTTCGCGTACAACCGACACAATAGACAAAAGACAAGTCGTGAAGAAATGGGACGGCACAAAGATTCTGCTTATTTCTCTAAGAAAATTCATCCAGCAGACCTGCAAGTTTTTTAATTTTTGTTGTACCTTTATATTCATTAAGTTGCGTTATACAAAGAAAACGAAGGAGGATGAGTAATCTTACGTCGAAGTTGCCTGCGGTGGCGCTGCACATATTTATGCCGCAAAAAACAACGTGAGCACTCCTGTATTTTGCTTTTAAGGTTTGGTTAAGTAGAATACGGACAGGCAGACAGGAGGCACTCCCAACTTAGTTCTCAGGAGAGGTAACGCATCAGCGTACGATGAGGATGTCCATGGGCTGTAGTGGCCATTTAACATCACGTGCCCTGCATGCTAATTTGCCGCGCTTATAACGAAAAAAAATAAATTGTACAAACTGTTACAGCCGCTATGTTTACATTAGCGCAAGGTCTGCTTTTATAAACCACCAATGTTGTTATTAAACAAAACGGTGTCCCACATATAAATGTAGGACGGCCGAATAAAATTTTTACAGGGACGAGTAAAATACACAAACAAGTGAATTATCTTCTATTTAATCGTTAAACGTAATTACGTCATTTATGCACTGCAATGTTTTTTCAAATATTTCAATTCAAATATTTATTTATTTTATAATTTACCAGCTGTTTGTACAGTAACGTGCATACATACATTCTGTAGCTTATTTAAATCTAGACGGCAATTAAACGATAAAAAAAATCTAAGCGATCGATAATGTGAATTACCGTCACACGTAAAAGTAATAGATTTATAGATAATGCTCGATAGAATTGTGTATTCCGAGTAATTTTGTAGTAGCACTCACTTGGCCACTTAAGAATCTAATTAATATCACTAATAATATGGCAAATAACATGGAAACAGATGTATTCAGGGTAAATCCATTGTTTGCGTTACAAAGATATTTAAAAAAAAAAGTACCGATTACAGAATAAAAAACATAAAACGTACCTATCGCATGCGTCGCACCTTTTTAGAGTTTAATGGCACACAGCATTACATAAATCAATAGTCTCATAATCTCGGCACCCGTTGAAAATGGGTCAAATCTGATTCACAGTTTCAAAATGGCGGTGTCACAAAATTTTCTAAAATGCAACAAATATTATATTCGTAATTGACTAACTGCGATGTGATTGATTTTTGATAAATTTTGTTTGTAGAAGAGAAAATTTACAAAGTAATGTTTTTGCTACAAAGAAGCGTCTTACATTTAAATCAATATTTAAATAAACCGTCATCATCGATAACCTAATGGGTTGTTGTGTCACTACTGGCACAAGTCTGCTCTCGGAGATTAGAGGGCTTAGGTCATAGTCCACGACGCTAGCTAAGCGCGGAATGGCGGACGAAAACCATAACCAAGGGAGTATTTACATTACTAGTTAATTGTATATTTTGAAACATTGGTCATAAAATTATAGAACTACTAAATAACTCCGCATGTCAGTTAAAAAACAACAAATTTATTTCAATTGACCTCCCTCGTATATGACGACGCAAGTACAAAGGTCAAGCTTTCTGTAGTTCAACTGTCGGTATATCGGACTCTACTGTATCTTACTGTTCTATCGATCTTGTGTCTAACATGAATATAGTAGTATTTAAATCCAACCATGTGCACATTTGATGGTGGTAGTCTTATGTCGAAGGCTCGCCTGCGGCGGCGCCACCGCTTCCCTATTTCAGCCTTAAAGCAGCAGTGTGAGAACTGCTGTGTTTCGGTTTGAAGGGTGTGGTTAGGCAGAAAACACTAGACAGCAGGCATTCC
>DWKW01001408.1:0-12775 GCA_018250115.1 Doberes anticus | reverse complement strand
GAGGAGCGTGGAGGACTAAGACCTATACTCTCTCATCTTTGAAAGAAGACCCAGTAGTGGGACAAAAATGGGTTGATGATGACATAGTTTTGAAAAAAATGAATTGCGTGCCGGAATTTTAACTCCGACCCACTGGTTGAGTTTCTTAACGTCTTAATTTTATATATTACTATGTATGTAAATATATATTTGGGAGGTCAATTAACTTAAGTCGATCTTTTTGATAGATTGTTATGCAGCGATGACAATACAATACAATTATTTTTTATTGTACACCAAAATTGTTGGAAAAATAATACAGATTTAAAAGACAGAGAAACATATTCAAAAGGCGGTCTTATCGCTAACAAGCGATCTCTTCCAGACAACCTTTGGGTAAAAAATATAGTTTAAACAAACATAAAGGGGGTAGAGGTGTACAATTTTAATATAACTATTGCTAAATAACCTCGCAGGCGGAAGTCTAGTATGCGCCATACGCCGCATATTAGAGAGCGGTCAACCTATATCTCAAGTTTCATATATTTTATACGTTTCAAGCTATGTCAATACAAAATTTCGTAAAAATCTGATACCTAGTTCTTGCGTGGTTATATAACAAACATCCATTCTTAGAAACATGCGTATTTATAATGTCGATAGGGTAAGGGGAAGATATAATGACCTTCAAAAATGGTTATTTAATAGTAATGAAAACGGGAAGAAGGTCCTCGACTAATTTAAGGTATGATCGGCTTTTCTTTGTAGGTCGGTGTTAATTAGGACTAAGCTGTCGCTGAAATACAGAATTATTTCAGACTATTAATAAAATAAATTTTAAAATAGCTCAATAATTACGTCACAAAATAGCATTACAGCTCTGTTATTCCCTGAAATACTTGAAAATAAAAAGTTAGTTAACAGAATACTTCTGCATGACATACTTGAAAGATTTTTTTTTTCTTCGTTTTATTGGATAACGAAGTTACCGGCTGAAAATCCTTTATAACACAACTCATAACTTAATTTACGTTTACTTTAAAGGTACATAAAATTATTAATTATTATCATTTAATTAAATATGAAGGAAATATAAAGTAACTCAGTAAATGTTTCAAAACAGAAAATTCACGGATATACTCAGAAAAACTCTTCAGAAAAGCATAGAAAAATATCACGGACAGAGTATCTTTCGCGTGCCGCAATAAATACCAACAACATCATTTATATTCCGTAATGACATTCTTCAGCTAACATTTATCATGAATTCCTAACATGACACAAGAAACTATTTTATCAAAAATATGTATCAACAAATAATAATTATCAAAATAATAATTGCTTTATTATCCGCAACATTATCTTCGTATACAGTGACATTAATGACTATTGCCATAATAATTATAGGTACGTGTAATGAGACACAAAAATTATATAATAGTTTAGTCGTAAGTACAAATTGTATACTAGTTGATGCCCGCAGCCTTTCTCGGACAGACTTTATAATTAAACTATATTACTAATTTAATTATTTCTACAAAAGAATGCCTACCGTCTACTGTATGATAGATAGTAGATACATAGCTGATACTATAACGTTTCACATTCATAGCCCCAAAGTAGAATTTAACCTGTTTGGAGGGTGCAATAGACACAAGCAGAAATAAGCACACGAACACCAAGATCAGGTACAGAAATCTAAATTCGTCATTCAAATTTTTGCCCCACTGGGAATCGAACCCAGTATCTTCCGAACGGCGGCATACGGGTCAGCGACAAATTGGTAGATTAATGAAATTTTTTACAAAAATGTCCCAGAGTAATAAGATACAACCAGCGTCATGTCGGTAGTGAGTTAAACCCGCTCATACAGACTTACAATTCTTTTAAAATTGCTGTTTAATTTTTTACGTCGGAAACCTAAAATGTTTTATATTAAATTGTATGGTATAAAAGTAATAATTAATACATTGTTCAACAATTTGTACAAACCTGAAACTAAAGCAGCACGCACTTTCAACAGCCAACTAAATTAAAACCCGATCCTGTTCAACTAATACAGAAATTAGTGCAACGTTAGATTTTATTAATCACAAAACTTTATTCTACGTAACGATGTTCCGCTCCAAGAGAGCGAAGAGCGCATCCTCCCGTTATAGAGTCTCGCACCATACTGACTGATCGTCTACTCGTAGTGAACTAAGCGACTCAATATTCCTACCCCGTTATATCTTCACTTAGGCTCGCATAGTCATCCATATTAAGAGTTTTACATTGCATATTTTATATGAATCAGCGTCGAAAATAAGCAACAAAACTCGCAATGGAAATACCGCAAAGTATAACGTTTGCACGATAACATCGGCTGTCAAGTGATTGGTAAAAGCTTCCTTCCGCTTTCCACCCCTTGACGCCTCCCCGAACCCACCGTGCTTAAACTTGTATTGCATGTCTGCAGGTAAGGAAGGCTTTTCATGCAGTAAAGCTCTTCTAAGCCCGTGGGCGCGTATTAGACTATTGAAGAGTTAATTAATTCGAATAACCTCCGGGTTTTCCGAGTGAAAAGGGTTTTTTTCCAAGAACGTTTTTGTATAATACGATTGTAAGGCTTATTTTTTTAGAGCCTTAATTAAATACCAATTAACTGATAAATTATTCCGTCTCATCCCTACGGTATACGTAATGATAACGAAAAACAGAATTTTAAATAGTATATTAAAACCTACTATGTACCTGTATTTTTGTCTTAATTATAAGAACGTTAGCAGTATTCTTATTTTATTGCTTTTTTATCAGATTTCTCTTATTTTATACATATTATTCATTAATTTAATATTTTTTCATCGACATCATTAATCTTTTTTGTGCAGGGTCAACATTCCCCTGAAGAGTTTGCATAAAATACACGATCTTTCTTTGTCAAGAAGTTATATTATTTGAAGCCGTATTAATTATAGTCCATCTTAAACTTTAAATTTGCTGCAAACTACGAAAGCTTTTAGTTTGTTTAACTTTCTCAGAGGTTTAATTAATCATACAGTTTCGTTCACTCATAACTAAAAAGTCTCTGCAGCCCATTAACATCGACATCCAACTTAAAATATCCTTTTTGTTTTTGCATGTGGATGCGTTGCTTATCTGGAATACTAAGTTGGAATGCCTCCTATCTCAGTGTAGTCTGCAGAACCACATGGAAACATAGCGGTACGAGCACTGCGGCTTTGAAGCAGAAACAGGCGTAGCAATGTTGAGGCGACGCAATTATTTTCCTTTTACTTCCTTTTACTACTAATACTTTATCATAATCAACCCATTATCGTCCCACTGCTGGGCACGGGTCTTCTCTCAGAGATGAGAGAGTTTAGGCCATAGTCCACCACGCTGGTCAAGTGCAGATTGGCGGCCTTCACATGCCTTTGAGAACTTTATGGAGAATTCTCAGGCATGCAGGTTCCTCACGATGTTTTCCTTCACCGTTAAAGCGAGTGATAATTAATTCATAATACGCACATAATTTCAAAAGATTTCAATACACAATATTTCCAGAAATAGAGGTGCGTGCCGGCATTTAAACCTCGACCCAACACAGTCGGGTCGAGATGCTTAACCACTAGGCTATTACTCACTCAATACGTCATTGTTTAAAGATGAAAAATTAAAGATGAAAGATTCCATCTCGTATATCAATGATAAGAAACTCTGAAATACAGTAACTCTATAATGACAGTAATTAATAGAACTCACCGAAACACTGAAATGCTTTCAACTCCGATCAGATTTGTACAGTAAAAGTTTTATTTATGACAATCAGAGTCAGAAAAGTTTATTTATGCTCATGACAGAGAATAGATATTATAAGGAAAGTCGAAATTAATCGAAATTAACAAAGTCAAAAATCTGTTTATTTGTTAGTAAAAGTATTTTAAACGTTGTTTAACTCTTTAAAGTGTTCGTCTACCTTTTTTACTTATCGAAGGCTTGTAAGCGTACTCAACATGAAAGTTCGGAGAAAAAAAATCGAAATCACCAACTTAGAATCACTGTATTGCTTTAAGGTTACACTCTAAAAGTCTACAAACATTTCAAAGTCAATAACAAAGCTTTACAGCATTACGTTACGGTCTAGAAAAGCGGTTTACTGTTTTACAGTATGGTTACATGTTAAGGTCTACTACGAAAATTGCAAAGTCAGCAACTCATGCTGCATCACGTTAAGGTTCACAAAAACGGTTCACTGTACACGTTAAGATCTACTACGAAAATTTCAAAGTCAACAACTCAAGCTTTACGTTAAGGTTACACGTTAAAGTCTCCAAAAATAGTTTTCTGTACTACGTTAAGCTCTACACAAACAGATTACTTTAAAATCATATTAGTTTTACATCGCGCCTTCGGCGGCATCACCTGTTATCTCGCACGACTGATTTTCCGTTTGAAGGGTGTAGTTAGGTAGACTACAATAAACAGGAGAAGTTCCAATAAAGTCCTTAGGAGTGGCAACCCATTCACCTATAACCTAAGGTAGGACTTTGGTCTGATGACCACTGAAAATAAGATGGTCAGAAAAAATTAAACTAGTGTGCCTATGCACAGTGCACACAGTACTGCAATCGTACGAAACTATGTCGTAAGAATATAAACAGCTCTAACCGACAGCTGTCGTGCATGATAGTTAAAAAGATAGGATTTTAAATAGTTTATGAAATGAAGTTATTTCCCGAAAACATAAGCTTTAAACAACCTAGTATTATTCTCTATGAAACGTAATCTGTAAAATAATGTTACAATAATTAATGTTGATGAACCATAAGGGAGATATAGCGTAACGAGAGAAAAATAAATGTGGAAAAAATATGCCTATGTTTAATGACATATGATAATAACCGACTTCGAGAAAATACATAACACTCAACCACTTTACGTTTGATGTCAGCTATTCGCTGCAAAGCTAAGTCTAAAAGGGAAAAGGGGCTGGTTTAAAAGTATATAATTATGTAAATTGTGTACTTCGTTGATTAGAATGTCAGAAATCAAAGGAATAACTTAATTTTGTGAACACAAAGTGGACTATATTTTACAGATATAACATTTTTCTCTTTTCAGGAGCAAAAAAGAAATGATTATCAAAACAACAGGTTGATACTGCGATCAGCTTGTGACGACCTATTCATTATCACATATTAGGTACAAATATCGAACACATAGATCAGCAACAGAGTAAATATCAGCAATGACAACGGTGTCATTTAAATTTCTATTCATTCATACAGCAAGCTAAAATTTGGCAATCGCGGAACTCACGCAGTCCCGTGATCTTTTATTAAATATGCATAGAAACGCTTGTTTCCATCGTACATTTACATTGTTAATCTACAGCTTGCCGTTATTTAGCGACTCTGCTACCGAATGAAGGAACGGTTTAACAAAATGTACATTACATTAACCCTTCTTAAATTCTATCTAAGCTCGGAGCTTTGTCGCTCCCGATAATTTCCATTGAATTTTTTTACGGTCATTGTCTACCATATCCCTGTTAAGGACTGAAATTTTAATTAAGTATATTAAGTTACGTACCGCGATCCTTTTTGTTGCTGTGTAAGTATGTGATGTTTATTTTTATTGTGTTATTCTAAGTTACTTTTATTTTTCGATTTTAAGTATTTTAGGTTAATTTGTTTCTAATAAATGATGTTCAAAAGGCGTACAGACTTTAAACAGCCGTTACGTTCTATATAAAACATTAACGGCGTTTAAGTGTTATGTAGGGCTTATTGCTTATCTGGATCGGTTCCAGAAATAGTTGAGCGCGGGAAAAGTAAAGCGCACGGTCTAGGAAAGGTATTTTTCAATAATATATCATACTGGACTCGCTGGATTTATTTGGGGTGATCCAATGCTTTGTTTCTCTTGTGCATTCACAAGTGATCGCTGGGGCCCGATAATGTACGGTTGGTTTCCATGGTTTAGTTTATATAAAACAAAATAAAAACGTAAATTCAAATACTATCCAGCGTTTCATGTTTTATATTCAGTATAGATTCTAGTCACAATATAAACTTAAGTATGCCACAGGACAGTTAAAGATTTATACAGCACGTAAAAAAGTAGTTGTATTGTAATACTCTAACTTACGAATACGTACGTAATAACTTATCTCGAAACATTTAGTTATCATTATCTGAAGCAAAAACGATAAGAAAGTAATGAAGTCTAGGTTTCCAGTTTGTGAAAAAGCAATTTTGGACTCCACTTTAAAACTCATCAAATAGTTTGAGCGATTAAAGCTAGATGTTCCATTTAAGTTTAGTGAGCAATTGGATCTTCATTGGTTTTGGCTCTTTTATTTCTGGTAATTGAAATTCTGCGGTTGATCGCTTTTTTAATTAAAACTTTAATCAAATGCAATCCACAAACAAACAGTGTTAGTATTATTCGTGTTATGTATGACGCAATAAATGAAATTAAGGTTTACGTTTTTGTATCCATTAAAATACTGCTTATTCGTTTGTTGGATATTTATTTTATTGCAATCCTCGAGGCCTTTCTACGAAATGGATATTTCAAATTCATGTCACAGAAACGGCATCGTACGATTTTTTAATTGAATAGATCTGTACAGACACGTGAATTACAACGTCCATAAGGTTAACGCGTGTAAGCACACGAAACGTCTTTATGTACAAACGGAACCCTTATTTTGTTTTTATTATACCTACAAAAAGTCCCGACTGAAGCTATTTTCGTAAATCGTTCATCAGTCGGCCGGGCGGAAAACTGATAAGGGAGACCTTTCGCCAATTAACCAAATGGCTATTCTTTTCAGCCTTGACGCCAATGGAAACACCATAAGTTCCGATTCACCGGGACATCTTGCCCATCCTTCTAATCACACTATTTCTTGTGAGGATCTTGGCCGCTCTATCAAAGATAAGTACCCTTTCACAGAGCCGTCAGCGAATAACGAACGGAGCGATCGCTATAAAGACTAGAGTAGACAACTAATAATGGTAATTGTTTCTCAGTTCGCTAATTAATTATATATATAACGCAACATTTAGCCGAAATAAGACACTTTATATAAAATTTGTATTATTTCAGGTTACTTTTTGTCCCCAAATACGAGTGGAAAAAGACCTCTCGAGTATATTCGGTCTATGCCTTGATGAGCAGGGCACCCAGTAATACGGGTCTTCAACCCAGTATTTCCGACCCTTGCGACCTGTTTACCACATTTAATTTTATTACTGGACTCATCTTGTTCTAACGTATAGCAGTATTAAAGTCTAACTATACCGCCTTTAAATGCGAAAGTTCGGCTCAATTTTATTTGATAGTATTTGCGTGGTTGACGGACAAACTGCAAACTAATTATTGAATTTTTGACCGATTTAAGTATCATTAATAATGAGGGGTTTAAAAATGAAACAATAAATTTATAGAATATAGATGTACTTTAGATTAATTTACTATCCGAAGTTAATTAAAGTAATATTCTTACTTGTTTCGAATAAAGTACACATGTGTATGATACAAATAATTTTATTTGGTACATTAAGGATTTTGTATCTAATTTCATCCGGTAAATCCATTTGTATGTAAAAACAATCTGCGCTCAATTTTTCAAAGCTCTTCATCAAATTGGAACGAATGAAAAAGCAAGAGAAAAAAAATTGACGGCTCTACAAACAAATACAAAAGAGAGCACTACACAAAAATGAGGTCAGCCGTTCTTCAGATCTATGTGATAAAACAGGCACGTTTTGAATACGTTCGAGACAGTAGGTGTAAAGAGTTGGAGATTCAAGATATCTTTCGAGAAATGTACCAGCATTCGCCTTGGAATCTTTAATATCTCCACATTCCGAGTAGTGTCAGCGTAGAGCATAGGGCAATATGTGAGAAATTTATGAGATTATTGAAGATTCGCAAACGATCTACAGAGTTGGGTTAGGTTCCTCTACAGTCTCTAAATCATTACTGCACTTCGCTACAGCTACGATTTAAATAAAGACATACGTAATAATATCGTAGCAGTCATGTAGCACATACATGTGCTCGTAGATCTTAAGCAACGTCAATTTTTGGTTACGATTGTTATTAGGTTAAAGCAGCAAAAGCTAGATTACCTAAAGGGGAGGTTGCAACCCAGCGCATGTATCTGCTATATGGGATATTTAATATCTCGTCTTGTTGGACGCAGCAAGTTACCACTTTAACAAGCTACCGCGATTCCCATAGTCGAGAATCGGGTCATCCAATCATACAATCGGATCATCCACTCTGACTGATTGCGACTCCATTGCTTTTCCACGGTGACTTCTGCTATCCGGAGAGGCACGCGGAGAAATGAATTCTAGCCAGGTATTCGCCACCGCTCAATAACTAATTGACAAGTCAATAAGCAGTTGCCCGTGGTACTCTACGTACCTGCACCCCAGAGTAGTGTAATGATTTCTAAGGTTTTATTGTGTAAAAATTTATTCTAAATGTAGTGTACGTTATGGTTAAAAAAAAATTAATGCCCTACTATCTTCATTGTTAAAAGCATGTTCACAATAAAAACGTATTGCTCTTGGAATTTCTTAATCTAAATTTAATGTATGAAAAGTATGCAAATTAAATAGTACTATGAGTTTAAAATATAACACAATCTCGGCCACTACCTGACCTCAATGGCGTTCAGGGATTTGAATTTAATAAGCGTCAAGATAAAATTTTATCTCGTGTATGTACCATACCACTAATGTACTTTTCTAGCAGCTTTTAAGTTCTTTAATAGATTGCTGTAAATTGTCCATTAAAGTAATGTTGATAGAGATACACTCTATTAATATCAGATTAATAAAAATTTTGTTCGCCGATCCGCACTCGGCGAGCGGGGTAGACTATAGCTGGCTTTTTTAAGAGTAGACCCAGTAGTGGGAAAAATTGGGTTGATGATTGTGAATAAAGGTTTTAAATTCCCTTTTTTCTCATGATGTAAGTAATGTTATAAACCGTATCGGTATAGAAGAAACATAAAAATTTATATTATACCTCTACTATGATAAACCATTTGAACGCTATTTTACTTCGTGAAGTTGCGAACATTTGAATTTGTTCAATCCTTTCATGTACACTTTGGTGTAAGAAAGAGTATTTTTGAGTACTTATACACATGTTGTACATTAATTAAATCAGTAGGGATGCAACGTTCTTACTTGAGCTTCGTAAAATGCCTTAGCAATAGGTATTCAGTTACTTTTAGGGTGAGATCCTAATAAAAATTTCGCCAAGACTAAATATCCTCAGTTAGTGACACGAAACACCTTTCAATAGGAATAATGTAGTATCGAACTTAGAGTTAAAAGCTTGCATTGGTCAGCTGACCAACAACATCAATTTATTAAGTACGGTATTAGCCAGTAGGTACGGACAGACAGTAATTACGGTATGAGACACGCGCTTTCGTCCGCTTGTAGATAAACTTATGTTATGCTGTTACATACAGGCGTTTGGCATCGCCATCTATTGATAAAATCAGAATTAAAGTATTTGTATAACAACATTAAAGTTGATTAAAGTATCCTATGCGTTAATCCAGAACATTAATCCTTCTCAATTGTTTTTTTAAACAACCCCCATTGAAGTGTTCTCATCATTATCTTATGTTATTACTTACATGCACAGAAACAGGACCAGAACAGGTTTGTTCTTTATAAAGCAGAATACATAATAAATGTATTCCGATTCGTATTACAAAGTATGAATAGAGGTTCTAATATTTCGCGTGTATCATCAATTTATTAAACCTCATTATTCTTGAAATTTTTCGTTCTCTTTGTACTCTCTACAGTAATAAGCAAAAATATCTGACCTTCTCGTATGAGGCAGAATTACTAACATTAATAATCCTTAGATACTAATATCAATTATGAAGTGTTCATAGTTTGTCAATTATTCATTGTATCTAATGTCTTATGTAACACGGTATAATTTAAGTGGTTTATTGTTAAATTAAGTGTAAGTTGTCACTGCAGCCCATGCACCAGATCTATATTATATGTATATAGTAAGTGATAGCCTAGTGATTAAGCATCTCGACCCCGCTTCGGTGGGTCGAGGTTCAAACCCCGGCACGCACCTCTATTTCTCGAAATATATATTCTAAATTTTTAAAATTTGCGAATTATTAATTAATAATCACGTATATTAACAATGAAGCAAAACCTCGTGAGAAAACCTGCACGCCTGAGAGTTCCTAACGTTCTCAAAGGTATATGAAATCCGTCAACCTACACTTGGACAGCTTGGTGGACTATGGCCTAAACTCTCGCTTATCTGAAAAAAGTCCCGTGCCCAGCAGTGGGAGAATAATAACAATAACACTCATAGTCCCACAGTAGGATTTATCCTGTGTCGCGGGTGCCATGGACACACACAGAAACAAGCACACCCACCCAGACCAAGTACAGAAATCTAAATTCGTCATTAAAATTTCTGCCCTGCTGGGAATCGAGCCTAGGTCCCTGCGAACGACAGACAGAACATTGCCCACAGCGCCATTCTGGTCGTCGTATGGGTTGAGAATAATATGGTTTGATGGTTAAACTAATATCTGTATTCACGTAACTTCTCCGAGTATTATTCAGGAGCAATCAACAAGACATGCGTCGTATGGCAATAACGTCAAGTCTATTGCCCTGCCCGTGATGCAATATCATTCGCTTCCACGCTGAAATCTAATCAACGTGTTTAATAACAATAATGCCAGTTGAGGAATAAATTGAATAGTCGATAGAATTGATAGCAATTCACGGAATCATTAAAACAACACAGCTTTTGTACCTTTCATCACCGACCCATTAATCCCTGGTTAGGCACGGGTGTCCTTTCAGAGATGACTATTTAGTCCATAGTCCACCACGCTGGTCAAGTGCGGATTGGCAGACTTCACACCTTTGAGAACGTTATGGAGAACTGTCAGGCGTGCATTTCTTCACGATGTTGTCCTTCACCGTTAAAGCGAGTGATAAATAATTCATAATACGACCATAATATAGAAAATTTTGAATAGACAATGTTTCGAGAAATAGAGGTGCACGCCGAAATTTAAACCTCGACCCGCCATAACGGGATCGATCGCTCGCCACTATTTTTAACACGCTCTTATTATTAGCTTCACCTGTATGTTTGTGAGTCTGCTTGTTGCGTCTAAAAAACTAATAAACACCCTTTTATAGCATATGAAACTAAAAAGTGAAAAATAAATATAGTTAAAAAAAACTAAAAAACACGCTTTTAAATAATTACGAACTAAAAATTTAAAAATAATTTTCAAAATTTTTTTTCAAAATAAGTTTAAAACAATACTGAACGAAAAATACTAGTATTATTGTGAAAAAAGCGTGGGAGCTTTGTGCCATATTTTTCGTATATCGAGTGCCCGATGCTTTTTCACAATAATACTAGTATTTTTCGTTCATTATTGTTTTAAACTTATTTTGAAAATTATTATTTTTTCATTATGAACGATTGAACGATTTGAACACCGACCCATCGAAACGGGAGGTCGAGATCCTTAACCACTAGGCCATCACTCACTAAGCTTTCCTTGAATAGGTAACCTTTAAGTTTCAGTTAAGGTTAAAATGGCTGACGAGGGAACGAGACTCAGTGGGTAACTTCTGCAATATCCGTCGTACCGTGCCGACAATTAAATTTGCTGACGACGTCACCTGTCTGCTACATACGAGGAGAGCTCTAATAAACTTGTAGTATCCTTAGCTTTCTGATATCCTTACCTAAAACCAATTTGCTTGTGAAAATGTGTGTATCAAAGTTCAAAGCAATTCCTTTGGTTTCAGCGCACCAAAGGATAATTACATAAGTATCGTTTTAAGTACACTTTGTTGTTGAAACTTTGCAATTATATGCTTCATTATTGTCCCACTACTGGGCATAGATCTTCATGTAGAGATGAAAGGGTTAAGCTCGACCAATATTTTTTTTTTGTAAACAACAAACAAGATGATGAGTGGTCACTATAGCCGACCAACACCAGGGGTATGCGCTAGTACGTATGCGTGGCCAAGTGCGCATGGGCAATCAGTTATCGTACCGCTATCGGTAATTAGTGTAAATGTGTATTTAAATTGAAACATAGAAAAACCACTCTTTTTGTTGTGTCCATTGGTATGCAAAAATGTCTTTAAAAAGTCTTTGATAGTGGTAGCCTTATGGAGAAGCCTCGCCTGTGGCGGCACCACCGCTGCGCCTATTTCTGGCGTGAAGCAGCAGCGTGAGAAGCTTTCAAGTTCGAATGGAAGATCCATTTGAACTTCCAATAAAATTATTTATGGTGGTAGAGTCTTATGTCGAAGGCTCGTCTACGGCGGCACCACCTATTTCTGCCGTAAAGCAGCAGTATGAGGACTACTGTGTTTCGGCAGATGACACTAGACTGGAGGCATTCCAACGTAGTCCTCAGGAGTAGCAAAGCATCCATACACAACCTCAGGTATGGATGTCCATGGGCTACAGCTCCTACCTACATGCTCGTCTGCTATTCCGTTTGTATAACATATAACACATATATTTATTGTATAATAATAAAAATAAATAAATCTGGCTCGGTGAGGTAACAACAAACAGTAGGTAACTCAAGTTGTTTCTGAATTATATACAAGATGTTGGACGACCCGTATGGCGCCGTGGTCAACGTGCGGACTGCCGTTCATAGGGTCCTGGGTTCGATTCCCAGCGGGGCAGAAATTTGAATGATGAATTTAGATTTCTGTACCTGGTCTGGGTGTTT